>CAEGAE010086739.1:0-67646 GCA_903067095.1 Girardinus metallicus | reverse complement strand
AACTGGACGTTATGCTGCTAACACTTAGCTTTCGTCAACAACTCAGGCGGAAGTGAGAGAGTAAATAAAGTCCCGGCTGGAACACGGTGCGCTAAATAATAAAACATAATATAACGAGGCTTCGAGGCAGATCAGTTTTCCTCGAGGAATTTTAATAATCGAGGTACTTGAATCACTCGAGGAATCGTTTCAGCCCTACTTCACAGTGCTTCATTTTAGAAAAAAAAAATGCTTTTTCCCTTCAAATTTATTAAGAAGTCATATAAAATGTAACAGAAGACCAAAAAAGGTAAAAATAGTTGCCATTAAAGTTGAAATCCTCAAGTTGAAAGCACCTTTTTTCAATATTTCTCTACTATATTTATCTTCTATATTCCTTTACTATAAAATTACACTGTACCAAGAGGCCTGTTTAAATTAAGAAAAAATAAAATGTGTTTTGTAGTTACAACTCTTTTATTTGCCTTTGAAATGAATACAAAATGTCCAAACGCATCAACTTCCTCTGCTAGCAGGCTAGATATGCTCCAAAATTTTAACCCAACAGCCATTGACTCTTATGGAAATGCTTTCAGAAAGTACATAATTTCCAACCCAATAAGAAAAACAGATCTAAAAAATAATGTTGCTACTTTTCAGGTCATCCTATTATGGAAATTCAAACACATGATTCCACAGAAAAACTGCTAAAATCTTCTTTTGTAAAAACATTAGTTAGCATTTTTAGCTAAAGATTGGAAACTCAGACCAATGAGTTAAAAAAGGATTCAGTACAAATACATAATTATTCAGGCAGTGAACGAATAAAAGAGAATTTAGTCAAGAACATATTTGAATTTGGATCTTTTGGCACTAAAATGAGCAATGTTTTTCCAACAATCTTTGGCCTCTGTTGGTTAAATTCACTAGCTATTCCTGCATAATCATAGTATTTTGTAAAACAATTGAGTAATTTAGCTTTTAAAGGAAGATATTTATTAAAGTTAAGAATTTTTTACGATTGTGTCTGACAAAATATTCCAGGCTCCAATGTAATTATTATTTTTTTTTTTTTACCTAACCGGGATCCTGTTAACATTTGAAACTTCCTGTCAAAAATACTTAAAAATAGGTTTTAATCTTCTTACAGTGAAATTTCAATAAACCTTACGAACATAAAATACATACAAGTAAACATATCCCCTTCTTAAATCAGAAAACAGTTTATTTTAACCATAAAGATCCACTTCTGATACCCTGAGAGGTTTGTAAAACTTGACCTGTAAACCATAATGCAGCTTTCTGGTTAAAACAGAAACCCCACTAGCTGCTGGAGCTACAACCAGTCACATGTTCCCAGCTCCTGTTACAGTATCCAGCTCAGGTGGAAAGTCGGTCTCAAAGTTCACAGTCACATGCATTTATGTCAGGTAAAGTGAGGAAAGTGTCAAAGCTAGGCCGACACAACAATCACAACATTATCCTTCATTAAAAAGTTACTGCTAACAGCTGGCTAACACAGCTAGCATAGCACTGAACTGTAAGTAAATTCGCTAACGTGGCTAATCGAGTGTTTTATGTCTGATAATTAAAATGTAACTTCAAACACGTTCACTCGCTGGTATTTAGAGAGTAAAGCGGTTACCTGAGGAGCCTTCAGCCATTCACTTTGAACTCTGGTTCCCCTAAACAGGTTTAATAGCAGCAGGCTGGATCAGAGGAGCTGACAGGTCCGACCAGGCCTCCGGTGGGAGAGTCCACCTTCTCACCTGCCCTCTGCTGTTACCACTGACCGGAAGTCACGATGAACCTGTATGTTATTTTCCTCTACTTAAACCCACTTAGCGACACCTGCTAGCCGAAAGCTAGCGAATAGAATGCTGTAAAGCTAACCCGAGCTAACCGGAACTTCCCAACTAGATTTTCAAAATAAAAATAATTCCATAAACGGACTAATAGAGAGTGAGTTTGAGAGGCAAACTAGCAGAGTAAACACCCCGAAATTTAATTGCTTCGGCATATTTTACTCAAATAAAAGTAAAAAGTAGCCTTCTTGGTACATCTGTGAAAAAAGCAAACTAATCCCTACTAGAATCTGGCTATTTTGCATTTAAATTAAAGTAATTAGACATACATATTTTACCTCTGACTTATGAACCACTCAGCGGTAAAATGACTCCTAAACTCAGTTGATAAATCAATGCTGTTTCTATATTTCACCAACAGCAACAACAAAATTTATAAGAAAAAGAGAATCTACCCAAGGGTGCCCACTAGGTGGCGTCTTATGTTTGTGCTTGTGTATGAGAAAGAAGAGGTTTGCCCTGAAGACTGTAAAGGAAAAATGATAACATTGCGAGGCTCTAACTCTGCATATTTACCACATTTCCTTAGCAGTGTCTGACTGCCTTCATGCGGTTCTGTGAGGGGAAGTGAAAGTGAATTTAAAAAAAAAACAAATATAGTACGTGTTAAGTTTCATGATGATGTACAAGGAGAACTACACTTTTATTTCTACATTGTCAGATTTATTGCTCAATGTTTGGCATCTCTTTTGCTACGTTAATGCAAAACATTCAGTAGATTTACTTACAGATATAGAAATAAATATCACTTCTTCAAATCTACAGCTTTAATAAACCCGCAGTTCCCTCTTTTCTTTATCTGCTCAGTGGATTTGGGGTTTCACAACTGGTGTGGTTGACCTTGTGGTTCTCATGTCATGTGGCGATCAGGAGCAACTCCAGAAAACTATTATTGAAGAGGCCAAGCAATGGGCTAATAATGCTGTGGTAGCACTCTGGAGCTAAAAGTCATGACTTTACAGTTTTGATATGTTAAGAGCTAAGAGTGACAGGTGCATACTTAAGGGAGGCGAACTTTGGAAATGAAGGAACAACGCAAACGTATGCACAAATTAATTAATCATGACTTTTTCATAGTTGAAGCTCATTTTTAAAGGAGTAACCCTTTCATAAACTCATATTAAGTGGAAAACATTACAGCCATATTCAGTAAATTAAAGTGAATTGAAATCTTTATTTCAAACAAGTCAGAGATAAGACAGAATTACTAAGAAGAATACAAAATAATATAATACCAATCAAACAGAAAACACCTTCCATATTCAGTTTGAAAAGAAGATATTTTTTCTTATTTTTATAGATTAATTACACAAAGATTGATGTTTTCAGCCCCTCAGTTCTGTTCATTGCAATGATTTTCTGCTCATAGTTGATTAAAATATTATGTCAGACTAATAAAAAAGCATTTTTAATACAGAAATGTGGGCTTACCTGCTTAAAGGTTATTGAAAATCGAATTCCTAAGATTCTGATTTATCAGATTTCCTGAATTTTCCAAATGTTGCAGGACTGCATTGAAAACAATGATTGCAATCTTGAATTTCAGCTGACTGGATGTTAACCACTGAAAATTAGAAAATCACTTAAAAGAAAATTCAAACAGGCTAATCTACAGACAGGGCTGTAAACTCAGTGGGCTGAAATTGCAGAGATAAATTTATCAATTTGTCTGGAAAAATGCGGAAATTTGTTTTTGCAAATGCAAATACACTTTTAGAAACCTCCAATTCGTCTGTGCCACTAGAAATATTGAGAAATTTGCATTTTTGTCTCCCATGTGCGAGTTTACAAACGTAGTATATATATTGTTACTTTATTTATTGTTCTAGTATACAGCTATTTAAAATATTGTTCATTTGAATTTCTCCCAAGGATTATCTCTTCTACTCTATTCTGGCTTTTACAATGCCAAACAAAGCACATTCAACAATAATGAGAAATGTTGCTCTTCATAATTGATGCTCTCTGATGGAGGTGGCTAAACATTGACGCCAGTAACTGATTCTCATTTTCCTGTTTTCGCTGGCAGTCACGTCACGGGTGGGTCTGTCTTTGGATGTTCCGATAACCCGTCGAGTTCTGCTGCAACAGAAGCGATTTCCAAATCTGAGCTCTGCTGTCATTATTATTTTCTGTACGTCGTCTTCTGTTGCAGCAGCGAATCACTCTGCAGGCAGAGAGTCCCAGCGCGCATGCGTGCAGTGGCTCATCGTCCCCGTCAACCAGGCTAAATGGGTGGGAAAGAAATGCGTGAAGTTAACGCCAACGCTCCAAAAGAAGCCTGGGTTGGATTTTCACAATAAAAGCACAACGACTGAGACGCTATTCTATATATTACTTGGCCGAAAAACAATCTAATATGCCTGAATTAAAACAATCCTCAAAAGAAGAGTGTGACGCAAAAGAAAGATTACAAGTTATTACAAAGCCTCAATGATAGTTGTTGTTGCCAAGGTTTGCAAAACCAATTTTGGGATATTTTCCCCCCCATTGATAAATAAAATGATTGATTGAAAAATACTTTTGTATTTGCTGTTGTTATGTTTGTCTGATATTAAAGCTTTTTTTTTTTTGACAATGTTTAAGACAGAAAGCAAAACCGATTTGTAAAGACGCATTTTTCCCTCCACAATCACAAATGTTTATTTTTTAAAATGTATTTTACACACCATAAACATGACAAAAAACATATCCAGATATTTTAAAACTAAAAGGAAATAGACAAAATAGATCCCTCAAAAGTTCACTCTGATTGAAATGGAGAAATGTGCTTTAAAATAAAGAAATATATAAACAACTCAAACATTTGACTAGTCCTGATGAGTCCTCTTATTACCTAGACCAACGTACTGTATTTGGTGAGTAAATTACAATAATTATACTTTAGTGTAAAGATGGACAGTGTTATATTTTATAAAATTCATAGAAAGACATATTAAATTACGGTTGTCATCATGGAGTAATATAAGAAATTCTAAGTAACGACATTTGCAAATCAGCAAAACCACAGATTGTATATCTTGAATTAATTCTTTAACTGCTTAAACTCTGTTCAATCTACTAACCAGACTCTGGTTCTGCTGGAGGTTTCTTCCCGTTAAAGGGGAGTTTTTCCTCTCCACTGTCGCAACATGGCTGTCCATGAGCACTGAATGGTTCAATCCAGTCTTATATTGATAACATTTTTTTAAACTAATTTGAATATTAAATTGAATTCACTGCATTGTTTGATAAGTAGATTGGATGAAAGTGATTGTTCCTGCGCTATATAACTAAACTGAATTGTGCTGAATAAGAATAAAATATTAAAAAAGCATTTATCTGATACTCAGTTCAATTCAGTTCAATAAAATGTTATTCATTCCCCAAGAGGCAATAAAAAAAAAATGCAAAGAACAGCAGCAGTACGTACAAAAATAGACATATATCCACACTGAAACAGCTTCAAGAAAGTACGTGAGCAGGTAATGCTAAAAAGAATAAGAATTTTAAAAACTGACATGAAGTACAGTTTTAGGTAAGGATATGAAATTGTCTGGGGACAATATTAACATTTGTGTATTAATTGATTTAGATTTCTCAGACAGTGGACTGCTTTTTGAAGTAAAACAAATGCGCCAGGAAAAATAATAAAAACAGAATTAATTAAAAATACACACATGTATGTATTTGGAAACAAATAATCGAAGAAGGTTACACTAAAAAGTATCCATCGTCATACTGAAAACATTGACTTTTATTTTGAAACTCATGATCGGAAGCCGCCCTTTCTCAAACCGTTATGTTGACTCTGCCTCCTCTCCCAGCTCTGAACGCGGCCGAGCAGCAGGAGAGAGTGGCAGTGAATGTGTCCGAGGCACCGTTTAGCTGTTTAGAGGAAAAAACACACACAAAAAAAACTCAAAAACTACGGCGGAAGAAGAGAGGACCAAACCCCGGTGCAGACCCACACAACCTCGGCTTTACCCTGGACTATGATAACCCCCAAACAGAGGCTGGTAATAACGGGACGCTGTGTTTTTTTTTTTTGACGACAAGCGGCTTATTGCACATCTGTAGAGCATAATGAAGGCATCCGCTATTCTTTACGGGTTTTCCTCCAACGTTTAGCCACAACACTATTTAGAAATGCGTCGCTCTTTAGACGTCCTCTGAAGGGAAGAAACACACACATCATCGAGGGGGGAGCTAGCTGGTTGAGAATTGTGCTAAAAAATCCTCCTCCCGTGGCCTTTGGAGGACAGTGAAGTCATTTGAGAAGGAGAAGAAGAAGACACGTCCAGGTCCTCATCCCTGATAGTTTTACACAGTTCTGCAGAGGAAAAATAAGCGGCGCTGGCTTTCCCGTCGATCCGATCCAGACCCCACCGGCTATCTTAATCATTTTTCCTTCAGATCTTACATGGTTTTGCCTTTCTGAGCCGTCATCGCCGACCCTTTTGTGGGCATTTATCCCCCCCTCCTCCACCCTACCCTCTCTCACACACACCGTTAAATTAAAGGATGCCGGATCAAATATCGGTGTCCGAGTTTCTCTCGGAGACAACAGAGGATTACAATTCCCCGACAACGTCCAGCTTCACCACCCGCATGCAGAGCTGCAGGAACACAGTGAATGTGCTGGAGGAGGTAAGAAAAGATGGAAAAAAAAAAAAAAAAAGTGATTTATATGTTGATTCCACCAATTTCAGTTATGCTGCTTTTGTAAATCCACACCACGCAGCTCATTTAACATGCAATCCACATGTTTGAGAGCTTTGCATAGACAGATGCATGGCAGTCTGAGAAGAAAATAACTGCACCTGTTGCTTTAAAGCTACATTTTCCCAACTATCAACCTCTAAAAACATCTATTTTTCCAAATGCATTCTGTCAGATTTACCTAATCTCTTTTATCTGTCCAACCAGAGATGTGGAGTAATAATATAATAGAGGATGAGGTTGGCTTTTGTTGGAGGAGTGAAGGAAATGGAAGGATGTGCACTCAAGGCCTGCAGCTCTCTGTGTTCAGGATTACATAACTCAGGGCTTTGGAGTGTGCTGCCAGGCTGTAGCTGAGTGTGTGTGTGTGAGTGTGTTTTTGTGCGACAGAAAGACCTATTTTAGTCACAGGCAGTCAGATGTGGATCCCTCTCTTTCATACATACACGCAGGAACGAGTGCATTTTAAAACAGGCTCATTTATGCTTTTAAAACGGCGAATAAATTCAGGTCAGGGCAAGTGGGGTTTGTGTCTGCATGTGTGTGTTTTTTTTTTCCCCAGCCCTCTCTTGGTGTGATTAAATGGAGCATCATACCAGGAGAGCAGCACACACCTTCGCCGTCGTCCTCTGATGCCAAAATGTGACCTAATTTCCCCCACTTCCAACAACTGCATGCCCAAATTACATCAGGGTTGCAGTATTTAGTGTAATCTCCCATGTAAGGGAGCATGAGCTTTAACTGTGACACCCATAGCTCCATTTGCAATGCTTAAAATACAAATTAAAGGCAGTATAAACGAAAAGGAGATGATAGATTAAAACTGTTTGCACATTATTTGGAAGTGGAAGGAAAACGGTGCAATAAAAATATGAAAAGTGCAGTTTCCACATATATTCAGCCCACTTTACTTTAGTATCCTTAAATAAAATCCAGTGCAGCTTTTAGAAAACACCCAACTGGACTCTTCCTGTGTGTAACTTAACTTTGTCTGAGGTTTATTATTGAATATTAGTGAACAAATGGCATAATTAAGATCGAGAAACACAGCAGACAGATCGGGGTTGAAGCTCTGGAGAAGTTTAAAGCACAGCTAGGTTATAAAATAATTTTACAAGCATTGAAACATTTCACAGAGCTCCCTTCAATCAATCATCTGAAAGTATGGCACAACTGAAAACCAAAAATGACAGAGAAGAATTTGCAGACAAATGAACAAAAATTTGCCCAACACTCCACAAACCAGGTCTTTATAAAAAAAAAAAAAATTATAGAAAAGATTGTCAAAAGAAAGTCTCAAGAATCTGTGGAAAATGACGCTCCGTTCAGATGAGAGCAAAACGCAACCGTTTGGTATATGCAAAAACACGGTGGTGGCAGTATTATGTTGTGGGGAAGCTGGTCAGAGCTGAATACAGATGGATGGAGGTAAGGAAATTTTGGAAGACGACTTTAGACTTGGTGCATGTTCTTCCAGAAAGGTCCAGTCAAAGTCCAGGCGTAAATCCCACTGAGAGTCTGTGGCTGAACTTCACAATTTATTAGATCTGAAACGATTAATCGTGATGAATTGATTATTTGAAATATCCGACATCTAATTTAGTAATTGATTAATTGTTAACTGGAGTATTCAGACTCAAAAAAAGACCAATTGTTGATAAACTAATAACTGAAGCAGTAATTGAAAACCACAATATACATTTTACATTTAAGATAATAAAAAAACTCTGTAAATATGTTTTTCCCAGAACTCCCGAATTTGCATCATTTTAGCTTCACCTGATTAAAAGTCTGTAAGAAAATCTCTTATTAAGCACCTTTTACTATCCATTTATTAATTAGTTAATCCAAACATGAATCAATATATTGTTGATGTTAAGTAAAGCGGAAAGAGTTGAGCTTTTCACATGTTGATGTTGGAAGTATTTCTTTATCTGCAGATGCATCATTTCCTACAAATAATCAAAGCACACATTATAGGAAGGCTATTTTATTGCATGGTGGGCATTAAAATGTTTATTTCCTTACTTGAATAAGGAAACAAATTATTTGTTTATCTTCAATGTATTTATAATGTTGTATGAAAAAGGCTTAAGCGGTTAAATGAAAAACTGCAGAATGTGCTATTTTCGTCACCTGATTTATTGATACAATAATCGATTAATAAAATAATTGTTAGTTGCTCTCCATTCAATTGCATTGAGCTTGAGAGACTTTGCAAAGAAGAATGTAAATCTCTAGATGTGTAAGGCTGAGCAAGGTGATTGTGGAGGCTGGAACAAAAGCATGCCGCACTTTTTAGAGTTTTATTTGTAAAAACAAACCTGCTCTGCTTATTTGTGTTGGTCTGTCACCTAAAATCCCCATATACCAGTTTGTAGCATGTAGAGATGTGGAAAAAGTGGGGAGTCGGCGTCTCAACTCATGATTCCAGTTTGTTTTATCATATTTTTAGAAAGTCTCCCCAGAACGCAGCGTCAGGGCTGTGTTTATCCTCAACATGGAGCCACACTCCGAGTCTGCTGACTTTTAACAAGGAGAAGGCTCGCATCATGAATCACCTCCCTGGCTCCGTGCCTCTGATCCGGGGAGGCTGCTGCTGCTGCAGCGCAAACAAAAAACATCTGTCGGACAGGGCGGCCATGTGCGCGGCGCTTCAGTAGCCGCTCTGGAATTTCTGCAGGGATCACATGACGGAGAAGACTATTATGAAGAGGGAAAACAGAGCGCAGCATCCCTCTGGGAGTTTAAAACAAAGATGCGCCTGGAAAACATTCAGAACGGGGGGGAATACACCCGAACGAAACGTCGCGTTTATTGAAATCCATGATGTTTACCTCACCTTTCTCCCTTTCCTCTCCAAGTCGTTTCCTTGGTATGTTGACAAAGGTAAATTATGCAACGGTACGGCGTGAATATTTAATACTGAAACCTGAGGGGGAGATTTGACCCAGCAGGAGCGTTGTCATTCTCCCTGTGCTTCCACTGAATCATCAGGAGGAAAAGAAAAACAAACTGATGCTGCATCATGTCGTCTCAACTCAGCTCTGAGGATAAATTATTGACCAGTTCGCATTAATGACATGAAAACATTAATGTTTTGCCTTTAGAAACATCATCTCCGGTGTTTACACTCGGATCAGATCAGAAGTGAGGAAAACATGGAGCCGCCAGATGGAGAGATAAAGTTTTAAAAATAGCCACTCTTGCTTTGTCTGCCTTAGACAAAGGAGTTGAGATGTGTGCGTGCACGCGTGTGTGTGTGTGTGTATGGGGGAGTGTATTATATGTGTGTGTTTGCTGTGTGGGTGGCAGACCGGAAGCTGGTGGATGTGTCTGGCTTTTATTTTTGCTGTCATTTTTGGTGCAAAGCAAATTGTCATGGTGTTGTTCCCACAGAGCACATGGCAGAGAGAGAGAGAGAAAGTGTATGTGTGTGTGTGTGTGTGTGTGTGTGTGTAGCTCGGATTATTCTGTTGGTGGATTTAGAGATGAATGTTTTGTTTGTCAGATTCTGGAGATAATTTCTGTTTTCATCAGCAGGTTTTTTTGTGTTGCTTTGCCCTTTAAGTCAGAGGAAAACTCAGCAAATAGTTGACTAGGCATCTTCTTTGAGTCTTGAAAATCCTTGTGTGAAATGAAATACATTCAGCTGATGTTTTTATGAGTGCTCTATCTATTGCTTTGTGTCATCCAGTTTGTTAATTTTGTGTAAATTGATGGAGAGAAAACCAGGAAGATGTCTACATTTAGGATAGAAATTAGTTTTTTGATATGCATTGTTAGGGGTGGATAATATCGACTTAAAGTTGTTTTTATTTATCTTGTGATACTGATAAAAGTGACGATGATTAGAAGTTTTCATTACTACTTTTTTAGGTAGCTGTATGGCTGTGTCTGTGTGTGACAGGAGTTATATTCCCACAGATACAAATACTGCTCTAGAAAAACATTCCCATTGGTATCGTTCGTCTTTAGCACTGCCAGTCACGTAAAAAAGTGTAATTTGTGTCATTAAACTGCAAACACTGACTGCATTTAATCATATTGTCAAATTTATTGATATTTATTGATGCTTTCATTGAACAAACAGTGGATAAAGTAGTAAAAATAACATCCTGATAATAAATCTAAATATTATCATAAAATATTTCTTTAAAGAAATGATAAATGATACTATAAATATAAACCATGTATTAGCCTATACTTCAGTTTTAAAAAACTATAATTACTAGTGCAGGGTACCAAAACTTGGGAAAGTATGATTTTAATTTGATGAATATGATTAAAATACTTCCTATGCCCAGCTGTTTCTGAAAAATATTTGTTTACAAAATAAACGAGGTTTACTACAAAAAACAAACGCAAAATCTTATAACTGCTAAAATCTTACGCTACTACATTATCGTTTGCGTTTTGTGAAGAAGGAAGTCGGCTCATGTATTCTTCAGATGTTTTTGTGTCGTTTACTTTAGTTGTTCTTGGTGCAGCGCCACCACAGGGGAGGGGATGAACTGGTTTTTCAAAGTGTTTGGTTTGTTTGATGCAGTGCAGTATGAAAGCGAACAGCACCAGCTGAAAATGTAACAAATGTTGCATCCAAGTCTACTGGACTATCAGGTGTGAAAAGACCCTAAAACAATCCACCGGTGTTGTCTAAAAATTTCCTTCTGCTCTTTAAATAGAAATCAGCGGAGAAAAGTATCTTATCTTATCAGATGGTGTCGATTTAGTTAACAGGAAAATGACATGTCACTCTGAGTCTCTCCTGTTTTTGTCCATTTTTTTCTTCTTTTCCTCTGATGTGAGTTAATATCAACAGCTTGGACTTGTAATTCCCCCTGAGGGGTCATGTAGTGTGTGTCCCTGTACAACACAGATGGCACTCTGCGTCACTGGGTTTGCTTTTCTCCAAACCACAGAGAGCCACAGCGGCGATGCAGAGGGGGAAACCCTCAATGCGCTGGCGATCCTTAGAGCGTTCCTCCCTGCCCTGCGTCACTTGGACCGGACCAGGAAAAATGTTGACTTTTTTCACAGTCGCTCTATTCAAGCATGGCCGGACCTGACATGAAGGGCAGGGCCTTTTAGATATTCTCACTTTTATGTAACGGTCTTTTCAGACCGCACACTCTCCGCAGCGACACTGACTTTGATAGAAAAAGAAAATAAAAATGGAGGGTTATATCAGCATGAGGAACAGGAGGATTTCAACCTTGCAATATAACGGGCCGTTTCAGCATCAAATCAATTTCACTGTTCTTACGTTCCAGATATTTTAGTATTAGCAAATTATGATTATACTTTGACTAAATAAAATACCTATTTAAGAAATGTCTTATTACATTCTGACTAGTATAACTAATGACAGATTACCACTAATTTGTATGGATGCTTTCAGAATGTGATTTCTTGCTAAAATGAAAATCAGCTTTACATTCCTCCAATTTAGTTTCTCATGTTAGACTTTCATTCAAGGATTCGTGAACCAGAACACACAAAACAGAGAAAAAAAGCTACATCTCTGAGCATAACGTGATGAAAATACGTCATTGCTATAACACTTATTGTTTCTGTTCATAAAAGGAGAGGCATCCCCTCCCCACACTTTAATGCACTTACTCACGAGGGATTAGGAAATGCCTTCCACATTAAAACGCTCTCTGGATTCACACATGGGTTGGGTAAAAGAGACTCTAGCTAAACAACAAGGCTTCGCTTGTTTACAGTAAAACATCTGTAAGGGTGCCCGGAAGGAAATCTGCATCTGTCCTTCAGTTCAACGGGAAAACATTGAGTATTTATTGTAGAGGCTTCGGGTCGCCCGTCTGAAACCCAGCAGCACCTGAGGCCGTGTTCCCGATGACACGCTGTCATGTGAGGCTTCAGCGCCGCCACATGTGACATCCAGTCCGCCGGCGGCAAGTCGGCTGCAACAATGGTGGCACAGATAACTAAAAATGGCTGCTTTCTTTT
This sequence comes from Girardinus metallicus, assembly GCA_903067095.1. Lineage (NCBI taxonomy): Eukaryota > Metazoa > Chordata > Actinopteri > Cyprinodontiformes > Poeciliidae > Girardinus > Girardinus metallicus. The sequence continues at coordinate 55,125 of CAEGAE010086739.1, read as the reverse complement.
GTATTCCCTCTCGGTCGCATTCACTGTTCTTCATAATCAAGTCTGATTATTAAATATTGAGGACTATGAATCTTTTTTATGTTGATTTTGATCATCACTTTGGTTAAACTAATTCTTCTAAGGCCAGTTTTTTTTTGTATTTGCGTTTGTTTAACCACTTAACTACCACTAACTCCCCTCTCCACCAGGACAGAAAACAGTGAATTATTCAGGACTGGACGAGTTTTTATCATGTGCGGGTTTACGTAACAAATTTGAGTGCGCGCTATTTAAGTCTTCCCTCTGCAACATTGCAGCTGAGGAGTGCAGCTGTGTCACAGTCAATTATTAATGAAGTGGCTTTTTATTCATTGTCTGTCCCTGATGTCTCCAAACTCAGTGGGTCTCACACAGAAAAGAGGGACGTTTATGTCTCTTTGCAGAGACACTAACAGGTCAGCATGCTGCATGTAGGAAGACATTTCGTGCTCACAAATTAACCTCCTACTTTTGGTTTATTACAAGTTAAGTTTAAATTTATGCATAAAGATGTGTATAGATTTTATTTTAATATGTACATGCTTTTTATTAACATGTATTCTGTTTAAAATATATGGATATATATTAAAAATGTAGCTTAATTTCAGAAGTCAAGCTGAGGTAGCACGGATTTAGATGCATTCGTCTAGCAAAGATGAGCCTGACTTCCTTCACCGATCACATTGTCAATTTTACATTTAATGGTAAAAGTTTTGTGCTCCAAAATATTTTGAATCAACTCCCAACAAAATTTTAATTAACATTTTTTGTGCTGCTAAAACAGTTTAAGAAGACCAGGAGAGCTACAAATGTAGAAGTTTACCGGGAATGTGACAACAGCCCGAAGCTAAAACTACACAGAAATGATTTGAAAATAACAAATTGACAGTATAATATGAGACGAATAATCTGTGAAAAGATCAATCTTTTCCACCTCCTCTCCGGGGTATTATTGCTGTCTGAAGTAATCCATCGCTCCCAATCAAAAACAACCAATCAGAGCCCGGAGGAGGGTCTTAGCGCTGTCAGTCATGCTTGTGTACGTCCTGCTCAGTGTGGTCATGGTGGAAAAACAACTTACTGTTTCAGGAAAACTGTTTATGTATTTATGATGTTATGGAGATGCGACATGTGATCATCCCAGTAATAAAGTAAAGCTGGCAGAATAACAGCGTCTCCCTCAGAAGCCTGGTGGGAGAGGCAGTAGGACAGTGATGTTTTTGAGTTAAAAAGTGTTTAAAGTTGACAGGAAATTTGAAAATATCATTAGGTAATTGTGTGTTATTAGAAGACATGATTAATAATCCCTAAACACCTTTAAAAAAGATAAACATCAAAATTTTGAAAGATAAATAAACAAACAATGTTAGCCTGGAGGGGACTCAAGTAAAGCTTGGTGGCCCACCAGGCTTATTATACACCGGGGGAAACCCTGAATAATATCCCAGTGTGTAAAAAAAGCATTCAATTTGGGCATCACTTCTTTAAATTTCCCTTCTGTTTCTTTTTATGAATTTGTTTTCAGTCTGACACAGCAGGGGGTAAGGCTGCGTTGTATTGCCTGTTTGTTGGCTTGTTTGCTGAAATCTGATAATAGATGTGCGGGCCACAGCTGCTGGCCTACCTTCCTCCCACAGCTGCACTGCGTATATCATCAAGGGCTATTAGCTGGCAGCGGATTAGCTGTGGACCAGACCTTCCTCTGGTGTTTTGATCCTTCGCTCTTCCCTCATATTTAGGTGTCAGTGTTCACATCTGTCTGCAGACCTTAGGGTGTTGGGGTTATCGCTGTAAATTCAAAACGTTCCCACCTAAAATATGGGCTGAGTTTTAGTCTATTTAAGGAAACAAACTGTTTTAATTTATGTCTGTACATATATATTCTCCTGTGTGTGTGTGGATCAGCCTTTAGCTTGTCTGTGATGACAGGTAGGTACATTTGGGACGTGGACAACGAGGCTTGTGTGTGTTTTTATGCTGTTGTGGAAATCATGGGGCTACAATGTTTTTTTTTTTTTCATAAAAATGTGTCTAGTTGCAGTAGATGCAATCTCTTGATATTTTTGTGTTACAACTTGGCTGGATCCTCTTTCCCTGTGTTTACACAGAGAATTTGATACTTACGTGGCCCTTTAATATAAAGGGGTGAGCAGATATTTGTACATTTTGTTTTTTTTCTATAAAGGGACTTCAAGAAACTCACTGCATGTGCTGAGAAAGTATTTCTTTACAGTTGTCTTCTGTCTTTTCTTTTTTTACCAGTTGTCTCAAACTATTAAACCATTTTTAATATCAGACAAACATGACCTGACTAAATATGAAAAAAACTTTTCCGATGATAACCAGTCCCTCCAGAATGCTACGTTTTTTTTTTTTCTCATTCTTTTTTAGATTGTTGCAGCCTAACGTTATTTATTTTGTGGCAACTTTTTCAAACAGTTGCGGTCAGAATCGTTAGTTTGTTTAAGCTTTGTTTATGCCACAACGGAGTCTTACAAAAAGTTGAAACTTCTGCACATAAACTTCCTAAAAAAAGACACGGTTAGTATGTAAAGTGCAAATAACATTTTCAAATACATTTTTGAAATATCAAGAAGGATAATCTGGACTGCGGTCAGTCTAATTTGTTATTTGGGAAAAAAAATTAAAATCCAACCTTGCCACGATTACTCCAGATGCAGTTCTGGGTTTGTTTTGGACCTGAAGCTTGAGCTGTTGGTGGACTTTTGGTGTAATCTTGGCCGATCGATCACTTCTGAGAGTGTTTGGTCTAAAGTAAATATCACAGATATTTCAGAAAAATCAACTGATTGTGGCATCCAATCAGCCAAACTAAACTGTGTAAAAAGCAAGTCAGAGTTGATGATACAAGATTTTCTCAGCACGATGCGTTCAGGTGCAGCTGGTAAACTAAATATCAAAACAACACCAAAGTAATTTAACCATATTTTATTCTCAAACATGGGCACAGTCCATTAGAACATTTTAAAACATTAACTTTGACCATAACCGTATCTGTTTAGTAGTTTGCTATGCTTGCTTAGATTTTATTCATTGGACAAAATTCCTACCAAATCTCTAGTAAGTTCTTCACTTTTCACTTTTTCAAAAAGGTTTTATAGCATTGTAAAATCAAAATGATTTCTTTAGATCAGAGCATGGCTGTCTTTTTGCCGTCTGTTAGCCTACTTCCTGCTGTCAGTTGGGTTTTATTAAAGTGATTTCTCCATTCAGTACCAATCAGATTTGGGTGTAGCTAGAGAAACTGAACTAAATCGTAGAAATAAGTAAAAAAAAACAAAAAAAAACTTTGAGCTGACAAATACTATTGCTCTACACAACGTCACCCAACCAATTAGAAAGTCATCATGAACACGTCGTTGTTTATTTAAAAAGCAATCAAGTAGTCTAATTCACTTAAAAATAAAAAGACAAATGCATTCATTACAAAGCAGACAGGCAGCAACAGGTGGTTTGGTTCTTGCACGCACCTCCGACTTGATTGTTTGAAAAATATACTTTGCTTTTTGCAAAAATTACTGAAAGTCTCTTACAACATCGTAGAAAATGAAAGTTAACTTAATTTGATGTTTCAAGTTAGAAAAAGTGGTCAAAAAAATAATAATAAAAAACCCCCAAACTTCCCGTTATTATAGCGGACATTTGCCAAACACACCTGGCGTGTCCTTAATCACTTAAATTAATGTGAGGGTCTGAAAGTTACCAGAGGAATCTAAACAATTCCAAATATAAAAATTAATTGCAGATTTTGGTTATAAATTAACTTGAGTATATTTTAGCAGCCCAAAGAAAACTAAATTGATAAAAATTACGATTTACAAAAATTCAACATAAATGGCAACAACAGGTTGTGACTTCTGGTCTTACGCCAAATGGCACCCAAACTAAGTGAAACAGAAGGAAGTAGTATTTAGTCTAATTCAAACTTAGTGCAACAACACGGTAATTTTAGCTTTGTTGTCTTTTGAGCAACTGTCAACACACCTGTCAGACTAGCTAGCTATAATTAGCATTCAGTGGCGTGACAGAAGATAGTGTTGTCCTAGGATGTGTCTAATAGTCCATCTCTGCCTGTTATTGAAGTCATTTACTGCTTGTTCAAAGAACTGCCTGGCTGACATTTTCACAGCAGCTGTAAAGCTACAATCCGCGGCATGTTGGGAGGTCAGAATGGAAGTGCCCTTTGAATAGTAGCTGGAGTTTGTGTTGGGCATTGCTGCGATTGTTTGTCCAGTTGCCGAAGCGTCCAAATGGTCCGTGGGCGTAGATACACCTGTGGTCTTAAAATGTCTTGAGTCACACAAAGTGTGAAATGTGAGACTGAGCTGCTGGAAAACTTCAAGGAATGCTGCTAAGTGCTTTGCAGAATCCCTGCCTCTGACCAGCGACTCATGTCTGCGCTGCTTGTTGCATCGGAAAAGTTATTTACTGTCTTGAAAAATGTTGCATCTATTAGCGGTGGTTGATCAAGGCGTTACATTCTTTGGCTTCAGGGGTTAAAGGTTTATGGTTGCCTGAAGAGCTTAAAGGCTTTATAAACGGCGATCAGCAGATATTTGTGATTGATCAGCAAAATGACTAGTTTGTTTTGACTGTCATGCATTCCAATCTTTCCTCCCTGTTGTGTTACAAATTAAGCATTAACGTTTGAATAGTTTAATATAAAATAGACACGATTTTACATAATATTTTGCAGTATTAATAGCGATAACTATAAAAGAGAAAATAAACATACTGTCTTTTGGCAATGCATCTGTTACTTTGTCCACTCAAAGCCCCACAAATACAATCAGTTCTCTGTTAAGGTAATCTAATGTAACCCATTAACAGGTTGGTTACTTTAGCACACCTTGTTATTGGTTTTCCTTTGTAGCAAATAGTGACAAAAATTGTTTAATCAGTAAAAGAAACATTCCAAACCACACTCTGTTTTTGAGGATTGCAGATATTATTGTCAGAATCAGGACAGTATTTTTTTTTTATTATTTGAATGCACAATAGTTTCATTCAAAAGCTTTATCCCAAAGGGAAGTTAAATTTTATCCTATTAGAAGACATTTTCATATTGGGATGTGCTGCAGAATATTTTTAATTGACCGGTTTAATTATTTGTTTTATACTTAACTCTCCACACTTATTGGCAACCCTGGGGAAAATATGTAAAATGCTTTTAAGTAAATAAATTTTTATTCGCAACATGTTATTTAAATTCCAGCACAGCTCGTTGTGTTTCAGTTAAAAAACAAATTCTTTTGTCTTTCCCATTTGAAGAGTGGCTAAGAGAAATGGGCGTTTGTGTCACCATGGAAACATAAAATCATAAATGACTAATTGAAAGGATACATACAATTTGTGTGTTTTTTTTAAAGAATCGTCAGGTTGTTAGTCAGTAAAGGACCTGAAAGGTTATTTCACAGTCAACTGGATCTGCGCCGTTACCTAGCAACACCTGCCAAGCCCAGCCCGTCTCCTAGCAATGGTCTTTTTCTAAGAGATTCTTCTGCTTCAATAAAAGAGTAATTTAATTCCTTTAAAACATTTATTTTTAGTAATTTGGTGCTTTGCCATTCACGTTATAGAGCCAAAGTTTCAGTTTTCACTTCTTCCTTGCCTAAAAGTCATATGAAACCTGCAGTGGTTTTTTTATCTGCAGCATCATCATCCTTTGGTTTGTTTTTGCAGCACTCACTCATTTGTGAGTTTTATGGAAATCAGATCTTTATTGCAAAACTGAAAACTTCCTTTTCCTGCAGTGTAAAACCAAACTTAACAGCTGTAGTTCATAAAAATGAAATAGCCTGGATATACCAAAATATAAATTCAGAAAGAAACGTTAGATTTGATTAAAAAATGATTTTTCCTCCTGGTTATTAGGGGATATTTAAATTTTTAATAGCTGTTTTTATTTAAATAATTTAGGAGCTACTTCATTATCACTCTACTTTATTTTCCTGAGGAAGAAAAAGTTGGTAAACGTGCATAAAATTCATTCACTGACTTATACAGTCATGAAAATGGATTTTCTTCTGTTTGCCACAGCTCGCTTCACGTAATCAAATAAATTTCAATATCAGACAAAGATAATCTCAATAAATACACAAAACCGTTTCCAACCGGTGATTTTATTCATAAAAGCTTTACAACCTGGCCCTATGTGACTCTGCTGTGCTGTGGATCATTGCTCCGCTGCACAAACCAACAGTGGTTGACCTTAAGGTCACAAACTGGGACATTCCAGTCAGGGTCTTCTGGTTGACTGCAGAATTCACATTTCCACCAGTTATGGCAAATTATCTCAGTTCTGAAGCGCAGAAGTAGCTCCAAACCATCACATTACTGCCACCACTATTGGGTTTAGCCAACATGTTGGGTTTAGCTAACATGTTAGCTACCCAATACAACCTTTTGGTGTATTGGGTAGTTTTGGATTATAGCTCCGGTAGATGCTATTTTGTGCATTTTATATTTTGTGTATTATTATTCAGGGTTTCCCCCAGTGTATTATAAGCCTGGCGGGCCACCAGGCTTTACTTGTGCCCCTACCAGGCTAAGCATTGGTTATTTACTTAAGTCTTTTTAAAATGTTTGCCTTTTTTAAGATTTTATAGTTGGTGTTCAGGTATTAATCTTCCAATATTTCAATAACACATAATTACCAAGTGATATTTTCAAATTTCCTGTCAACTCTAAACATTTTTTTTTAACTCAAAAACACATTCAGCCGCTGGATGAATGACTGCCCCAGCACCCAACTACCGGGCTTAGCATGTTTTCGTTTGTATGTATATCTGCTATTTTATTTTAGTGATTTTCTTGCCCATGGTCTGAAGATGAAAAATGCACTTTTTGGCTAACCCTGTTGCTTAATAAATGGCTTTGAAACCTTTCCAAACTGATGGATCTGATTAACAACAATGTGGGAGCTGGTATGGAGAAGGTCACAGTCGGCTCGCTCCATGACTAATTCAGGTCCATGATATGATTTCAACAGCTCATTCAACATAAATTTGTATCAGTGTTGATAGGATTTTAATTTAGCTTGGGCGGATTGTCAAAAGCCTGAGTGAACAGGGGGAAAAAGCAGGGAAAATTTAATAAATGTAAACTGTTTTGAAGTCCATTTATTTGGAGGATAGAAGCACATTTTTGAAAGATTATGCCCAACATTAATTAAGTAGGTCCTCCTGAAGATTTTGCTATCTGTAACAATTTAAGATTCCTATGTAATGTTTGCTTTTTGGAAGCTAAGCGCTGCATAGCAGTCTCATGGAAGAAAGAAACATGCAGAATTTCACAATTTGCCCTTGAAATTATCAACTTTTTTTTTTTTTTTACTAAGAACAAGCTTGATAAAGCTGACTTTTACACTTGGTTAGTCCAAAATAATTTCCAATTCAACGTGTGAAAAGAGGACTGGTCTTTATGGTAATTGCTTTGTTGGTGTGTGTGTGTTTTTTTTTTAATTGGGGGTATATTTATGTATATGACATGAGTGGGCATGTTACTGTATTAGTTTCTGGAGCTGTTATTTTTGAACCAATTGTAAGTGTTATTAAAAGAGGATCTATGCAGGTATTTCTTAGTCTTTCGGTTTTTCTTTTGTCGTTTCTAATGACAGCTGATAAGGTCAGGCAATAATTTAACGTCTCATTAGAAATGACTTCCTCACAGTACAAACAGAGGTTTCCTGCTTCTGTGATGCTAGGTGTGTAAAATGCAGCAGTGTGTGGGTGTGAAAACATGCACATCGGTCTAAAGGAACGGTGCGATAGCTGGGAGCTCATGTAGCAGAGGGGAGTCTAGCACTGCTGCATGCACAGCTTGGCTTTCCACTGACTGACCACACGCATGCGTGTTGGGTCCTGCGCAGCGTCTCTCGAGACGTGCAGCATCTTTGCAGCTCAGGAAGTTATCCACAGTGCAGAGGAAAACTCACGGCTGAGCACCTCAGCTTGGTGTGAGAGAGCGAAGCAGGATGCAAACAGCAGGATCGATAGCAGAAGTAGATAATGGAGATACCGCGATGTGATATTTCACTCTATCTGAAATGCAGTACTGTATAAAATTTCCACATTTTGTGACATTACTGCCACAAACTTTAATGTTTCTCATCAGGATTTCATGTAGATGGTTGAACAAATAGTGCATTATTGTAAAAAGAACAAATGATGCATTGTTTATTTTCTAAGAGGTTGCTGTGCATTTGTGTCCATATCCTCTTTCTCAGTCCTATTTTGAACTACTTTTCAGTGCAGTTGCCACTTCTATTCCTCTGGGGTTTGCCTATACTAGCTTTGCACATTTAAAGATTAAAATGTTTTTCCATTCTTTGTTAAAAGATATCCCAAACTCAGTCAGATTGGACGAGATTGTGATTATGAAGTTTTAAGTCCTGCTAGAATTTTTCACTTATTCACACCAGGAAAGTCTTTTGGTCCGGACCAAAATCAGCTATTATTCTTTGTGTTTAGTGCGGTTTATCATCACGCTGTACTTTTTGCACGTGAGCTATATCTTATAAACAAAGCCATGCAAAGTTTTGACAAACATGGCAACGTTTTAAAAAATTTTTCACTGAACTTTCTGAACACGACTGTATTCTTGTGCGTCTTCCAAGCAGTTGGGTTTTGTATGCGTTTCCTCGTTGTTCCAGGTCTGTACATGTTGAATTGTTCGTAGTATCCATACTGTAGAAGCGTTATCAACACTAAAGGGCTAATTTTTACCATGATGAAACTCTGGTCCGTTAAAGGTGGAAAAGACTTTGAGCCATTGTAGCTCTGGCCGTAAGTTTTAGGTCATTGTCCACCCCAGTGTGAATGGCTTTAGAGCCTCTAACTGGTTTTCCTCAGTGATTTCCCTGTATTTAGCTTCACTAATTGCCATATTTTGCATTGGGGATGGGGTTAAAGGTAACGTGTGCAGTATCGGTTCATGATGACTTGAATAAAGCAATGATCAAATCTTCCCAAGACGTTGTGGTGCACAAACCATACAAAATGATATCACTGTTGTCAAATTATTGTTAATTAAAAACAGAAACAGCTTATTTGTTGATAAAAGATTTCTGTAGTTGATTAGCAAACCAACTGGGAAGAGGAAATTCAGAAATGTGGTTGTGGTTTGGGCTTCCTTGTCTGAAATTTTAGTAAATGTGAGTGTTCACCACATGAAAATGGAGCTTTGACCACAGGAAGGCAACACAATGTAGACTTTTCTCTCCCTGTAATACAAACATTGCATGTTGAATTATATGTAGTTCAAAATGATATAAGTAATAAGATTCTTAAAAATACTTTCATTTGTTTTGTAATATGACAAAAGATTGGAAAAGCATGGAACCTGATTCAAGTATTTAAGGTTTGAATAAGACTGGAAAAAATTTGGGAAATATTTGTTTGGACTTTATTTAATGTCCTATGTCCAAAAAACAAAAATCCATCCAAAACTATTTTGTCATCAATCGATATGATAAACTGAATCTGACTGTGTTTTGCTAACAAACAAGGTTTGAAGTAGAACATATGTAATTTGAATTTATGTTTGCTTTTGTAATATATCTTAAATTTCCATTTGATATGAATCAACACTATATAAATTAGCTATTTGCAAATTTCGTACTTAAAGGCGACTTGTTACGTGTTCCTTCAATAGGTTGGGGTAGATCTGTGGGCTATGCAAAACATGTTTGTTGCATTTTTTTTTGCACAAGATCATTATCGTTACATAATAAAATTTTAATCTAGTCAGTTCTGCCTATTTTGAGCTCCTTTCAAAATGAGCTGTTTTAGGCGTCCTGTCACTTTATATCCAAATAAGATGCTGCTGGACATGCCATCCCAACTCAACGTTTACACTCGCATGTGATAATGGCTGAAAACAGATGTGTAATTATATATCTGTACATCTTTGAAAAGCATTAGTAGAGCCTCCTGTATAACCAACAAGAGTGCAGCAAGTAGTTTCTGGAGGGTAAGGCAACAACAAAACACTTGTCTTTTCCAGCAGCCATTGTACAGCGCACTAAATGTGTTGGAGCTCAGTTTGGGTTGCTAGGTAACCCAGCAGGGTTCGGCAGGGGTTGCTAGGTAACCACACAGTGTCTGTTGAATGTGATGTAACAACCAGGAGGTTTTTGAAATGTCTCATTTTCCTGACGCCAAAAAACATTAATCTATTATTGCCAAAAAACAGCTGGGTGTTTTTTTTTTTTTTTATGTTTTTTGTTGTTTTCAGAAGCATTTGAGACCCAAAAACTGAAGCATGAAAATGTGCAAAATGTGAATTTTTCATAATAAGTCCCATTTAAATGATTACCTCTGTGAAAATGTAATGTATTTTATTCTCTGGACTATTAAGTGTGGAAATGTCTGAAAGTTTGGCATGAAGAAAGCACATAAACCCTGATGATGGATTCAGCTGTTGAAGATTTTATGAGAGGTAATTTGTTGCCGTTCATTCAGAGCGATAGATTTGATCTATTGGCTGTTGTTGCAGATTGACAGATTTTTTGTTTTTTTTATTGAAGTTGTGGAAAAAGATAGAGCCCAGCTTTATCCCGCTTGTCTGAGACACTACATCAGTCATGTGGTCCGGTGGATACCGCTCCTAACCAAACCCTAAACCACCAGCAGTCGATACTTCATTCCCTCTGTGTGAGGAATACACCATCAGATCTCGGCTTCTTTTTTGGAAATATTACGGCTCCTCTCAGTTTTTCTTCCAACCTTCACTTGCAGATCAGTCCAGCCCAGAGAAAAGGGATGTACATTTGTTTCCTGCCAATGAAAACGGCTCCCCGCCCTTCCTGCTTGAGTCATGCCACATAGACACCATCGACAGACAGTCAAAGTGACTTGGCAAACAAACAAACTCTGTCTTCATACAGGGTTTTCCCATCATTGTAAGATGTAATAATAAGACATGGAAACAAATCAATTTGTTTTTGTTATTTAGAGGATCTTGATCAGAAAGGAAATGAAAAGAAAGCATTTTTTAAAAGTGTTCGCTTTGACCTCTGCTATAAAAATGCCCCTGCAGTCATTTCCTTTTCTGTGGAAGTCCTTTGATGATTGTACCCCTTCCTGTTTTTTCCTTCTCGGAAGTTGTCTGCATTTGTGTAATTCGGAGATTTTTGAGTCCGTTCTGCTGATTAGTGAGTGTAAAATCTGCCACGTTGGTACATCTGGGTTCCAGAGAGCTGCTGACAAACAGCAGAGCTGACCGCTCGGTCAGGGCGACTTCCTGCAGCCTCCAGGGTGAAGAATGTTGGACTGACACGCAAGACGGTCCACCAAAGCGATGACGAATGTCGTGGCGGAGAGGCGGGAGTCAAGAGTGTGATGTTTTTGTTCCTCGGTTGTCAGCAGAATGCAGCTGGTGTCGGTGGACGGAGCTCCGCTGATCCGGGACGGGACAGTGATGAGCCCGGATGCTTCCTGTTTCCCGTCAGAAAGGATGGCTGCAGGGGAAGCGGCAGGGCTGCTGCGGGAGGATAAGGCCTGGGGCAGGAAGTTTGAAATGGAGAAAAACCTCCTTCACTTGAGCCACCCATTCCCCCTCTGAAGCTTTGACCTCCAGAGCATGACTGGCAGTCTTCAGGATCCAGGAAGTTGGATCCATTAACCTCAGTGGTTGCTTTGGTCACTCTGTGGGTCTAGGCTTGGGTTATTTTTATTTAACGTTATATTATCTGACCCTCATTCAATGACTCACACAAGACAAGTTCATTAAATAGTTCCGTTGTTGATTATTAAAAAGTCTTTTCCCATCTACAGATTTCTCCTGTTTTTGTTTTTCAAAACAAAAACAGGAGAAAAGGGCCAGTATTGTGTAAAATCAACTTTTATGAGCTTTACGTTTACTGTTATTCCCTCTTCAAAAACATCCCTGATTATTTCATGCATGTTTGAGAAATCCTTTAATCTCCATGGCAAACATTCAGCTGTGAAAAGCACCTGGGTGGACCTAACCCCGCTTTTGAGACCCAGCTCCTCCTTAGAGAAGTCAAGATGATACTTACTTACACTTATTTAGCAACCCACAGCAGGGATTAAAACTTGGAATCCAGAAAAACTACCTTAGCAACTACTTTTTAGACTCCTATTCTTCCAAACCAGAAAAGTAACTGTCATCAAATCCTTTTCTGGGATTGATGACAGAGGATACTTACTCATATTCAGGGTTGGTAGATAAATATAAGTATCTAGTTTATCTACTACTAGCTTTTTTTTCTTTTGGTTTGCTATTTTGTTTGTATTTCCTTTTAAATCCTGTTAAAGCACTTTGTATTGCCTTGTTGCTGAAAATGTGCTATATAAATAAAATTACCTTTACCTTTACCTTTACCTTTAGAGATGCAGCTTCCAAATTTCCAAACTTTTGCCTTACAGAAGTTGGCTGGCTAGTCTGAAGGAGCCATTCAGCTCCTTCAGACTAGCCAGCAGCAATTAGCAAACACCTGGTGGAACTGCACATCAGCTGAGCTCAGTATACGAGCTACTTTTCAATGCAACGCTAATAAAAAATGTTGTTAAAGGACTGATAGAGGAGCGATGTAGTGATGACTTCCTGAAGGCAGTGTTTCAAAAAGAGCTGGAGTGTTTAAAGAGGCAGAGACCCAATTTCAAGGCATTAAATTACAAAGTCAGTTTTCTTTAAAGCCATATTTAATATATACAGCATTTTTATAACAACTGAAGGTAACATAGTTACTTGAAAACGCCGCTACGTGGCTGGAAAGTATATAATACTGCCTCTTTAAATACTTAGGTAATCAAACCTATCTTAAGATGAAAGAAGTTGACCTGAGTAAATACAAAATACTTCTTGAGAGAATTTGATTCATTAATGGAAAAAAAAAAGCAACCCTAAAACCTAATTAGTTAATCTAATCCTTTATAAAATGTGAATTAACGATGACCCTGAGAGGAAGCACGGGTTGATGGTGGATGTGTCAGCTGTTGTTGAGGGTGTGGCGGTTGCTGCAGCACATACCCAACATGACGACAGACCGCATTTAGATGGAGCCTGCCTCAGATGACTGCTGCTATGTGCATTTGTTGTCCTAAGCAAAGATATTTGCTCTGCCTAAAGTACATATTAACACTACTTAGAAAAGTAGTGTTAATATGTCTTTATTAGTGTTAATAAAGTAGTCTTGTAGTTGTTCTTGATAAATTATGTTTTGTCTTTTTAATCGGTATTTCTTCAGTCTGCATCGGGTTTATGTTGAGACAGATTCAAGCCTTTCACTTTTGATTAACTCATTGGTTACCTTGCAGGTGTATTTTTTTAAGTTTTGAAGGCATATGTAAGGGATTTTTGGTACAAGCAGCTCTGCCTCAGAAGAATAAAAATTAGCGAATGGCTCCTAGATGAACTTCACCCACTTGAAATATTTCAATAATCTAAACATATTTGACCAATTTCTTCTTCTAGTTTAGTCCTGATAACTATTCTCCAGTCAGTGCATGGCAATCATTGCCCCAGGTACCAAACTTTGTGAACTAACATTCAGTGAGTTAATGATTCTTGCATTACCATCCCACTAAGTGATTTAAAGGTGAATGTACTGTTTACTCATCCTAAGTGCCGTTCTTGTTGGTTCATATTCAGATGGAGGCAGGTCAGACTGTAAAACCTCTAACAGCTTGAGAAAAAGTCTCATGAAAGCATTTTAATATGCACGTCAAGCAGCTTTGTTTTTTTTTTTATCGTGTTTGGGGATTAAGCTTTTCTGTATTTTAATTGTGAAGACGTCTGAAGGTTTTAGTGCAATCAGAGACGAAAAACTTAATGAAACTTGCTTTTTAATGAAGGTCTGAAATAATAAATGCAAATGGCAATCGTTGTGGGGAGTACAGTGGACTCACCTGTTGTTTCATTGGAATTTTTTGTAGAGCATATCTAAAATATTCAGAAGAAAATACAGCATGGGAAGCTGGAATACCTCGTTTGCAAAGCAACCAATCCAGGAGTCACATTTATTTTTCTTAAAATAATGAAGATTGTAGATGTTAGCTTCTGCAGAATTTCTGAGACTCTGTCTATTGTACTTATTAATGAAAATTAAGGCATTCATTGGTGTGTCTGCCGCTTGCGAGAGAAAGAGTTAATCCTGCTAAATCTGACGCTTCTCCATTATTTTTTACATTTTGTGCAGAAGGAAGTTGCGCTTATGTTTTCTTCAGAGGTTTTCATGTCATTTCATGGTGTAGTTCTTGGTGCAGCACCACCCCAGGTGAGGAAGGGAACAGGTTTTTCAAAGAGTTTGGTTCCCTTGACACAGTGCAGTGTGAAAGTGAACCGCAGCATCTGAAAATGCAATAAATGTTGGAATTTTGATCCCCGATCAAACCGACTCTACCAGACTGTGTGAAAATACCCTTAAAATGAACCGTAGGATTCTGATTGGTTCATCTCCATGTGTATAACTATTTATTCAGGGATATTTTCAGGGATATTTGGATCTAAAACATGGAGCATGTAGCCGTGTAACACGTCTAATGGAGGATTTATGTGGCATCAAACTCCGTTTCCATTTGCCGAGGGATCAAAAGGCTCAGCCCTGGCGGAAAGAGCCCTGCGGCGGTGAACTACTGCTGCCATAATTGGAGAAGAGCTGTGTAAAACTGTCCAAGGAAGGCCAAGGGCGACTTAATTATGTTGTTAAATTTAATTAGGGCATTGTTGTGTGTCTCCCACTCGGTGTGTGTGTGTCTTCTCCACAGCTTGACCTTGCAGTAACGGTCTTCCTGCATGTGTTTATCATCATTTTGGTTTCATTCCCTGTTGTTCGAATTAGTGGATATTTGCACTGTCAGAATAAATTATTCCGCAAAACCAACATTACACACTCGCATTTTTAATCCTTGAGCAGAAACGGGTAATGAAGACATTTGTTGCTGTCGAATAACAAGCCACCCAATTATCTCAGCTGCCGTGAGTGAGCAGATTAATAGACACCATGCAGAATCATGGCATCCAGTCTGACAGGGGATCTTCTTGCTGCCTTTACAGGTGATTAATCTCGAAGTTAGATAACTGCCAACAGCATTGTTGTCAGTTTTCTCCAGGTGAGAAACACAAAATCCCAATGTTTTACAGCTGCTTACTAAATTACAACCATTTAAAACCCCTTTAAAGATTTTCAACAATTTTGATCCTGTTTAAAGATGCATTTAAAAAGCCATAAAACTTTAGTAAAAAGAGCCTCACTTGTTTGGTTTATTTAAAAAGTGGCATACTATTTCCTAAATATTTATGATTTGCTGTTGATTTTTTTTAGTCTAGATTATTATTTTGTAAAACAGAAACAAATCATTCTTTCTTGAATGACTTTACTGTATTTAGCCAAGTTAATAAATGGGGTCATTGTCATTATTTGGTCCATTTTAAGGCATAAAATGCTTATATCACAATGTCATACTCCTACGAAACAGAAAAACACTCAACAATCAGAACAACAGATAAGGATGTGGCACCTAAATAAACAAGGGTGTTTTTTGAGAACCTTTCAGGGAAATGGAAACTGGATTTGAGTAAAAGTTACAAATAAGAGGAGCAGCTGAAACTGAATAAAAAAATAAAAAAAAACTGAATATTTTAATCAAATCCTTTAGGCTAGTTTATATTTTTCTTGATTTAAGATTTGAACTTGTTATAGTTTCAATCAGGGTTCAGGATTTTCCAATTGGAACAAGTGAGTTGTAAGATCCAAGTTTTATTTTTCCGGACTTGACTGCAGCCACATTGCTTGCTTCTTGCACCCGAAGGACATTTTCTCCATGAAAGCAGCTGCATTATGGGGACAGAAGGGCTCCTCCGCTCAGGGGTCACATTTAAACCATCTTAACTGATTAAATTTGTTGTATTTTTGTGAACAACAAGATCGACGTCTGTTTGCTTTCAATTTTATTATCAGTACTTTAACAGCTAAAACAACAAAGATATAAAGATTACTAATTTGAGGTGATAAAACTCCTGATTTGTTTTGCCAATTCAGCAGCAAAAAGCTGCTCCGTTACTCACTTGGCCTTTCTGTCTTAATAGCTCCAAATTGTTAAGCAAATATTTGGTTTGTTATCAGGAAAATATCTGCTGCCTTTTGATTTGACTGTGCTGCGTTTTCCTAAAGCATGAAATCACCCTGAGATGTTTAAAATCTTTTTTTTTTTTTTTTTTTTCCAGGCGCTGGATCAGGATCGAACTTCTCTACAAAAGGTGAAGAAATCAGTGAAGGCAATCTACAATTCAGGTCAAGGTGAGACACCTTTGTGTCCTATAATGCCCAAGTTCGCTTCCTCCGTGTATTTTCTTCTTGCAGGCGTAAAAATCCCTGTTAGTTCTTGGAAAGCCGCCTTTGGTGGGACAGATGGTGTATTGTGTGTTTTTCTTGTCCAGACTGTCCCAGAAATCAACACCTGAGTTTTTCTCAGTGCCGTGTCATGAATCTGCTGTTGTTTTACACTGAATGTCATTGAAAGCAGCTTTCCACCCTGTAATTTGACAGCTTGGGATGTTTGTTTGCTCTCCAAAGGAAGGAGTAACTTTACCCTTTGGTCACTTTAACCCTTTGAGGTGAAAAGTGGAAAAAGCACTGGAAAAACTAGAGGAAGGTTGTTCAAAAGGTTCTGGAAATGTAATTCATAACCTTATTGTCCTCCAAACAAGATTGACTACAGAACATTTGAAGTTAGGACTTTGAATAAATGTAGTTTATTTAATTTATGTACAACATTAGTCCTGTTTGCTTGGACTTTAGTTTGTAAGCAGCCGTTCTCCATCGGGAACTTAACGATGAATACAGATGGATTCTGCTGGTTGACTGACTTTTCCTGCAGCGTTTGATTCGCCAGGAGAACCACACATCTTCTAACTCTGACATGAACTGTATAAAAAGATGGCTTCTTGAGAAAAACACTGGCCCACTGAGTATTCCTGCTACTATAACCGCTGAATCACTTTTTTTATTCCAGGCGTGTCTGCTGCTGCGATTAAATATGCAAGCAGATCTGCTGTCACAAAAAAAAACTGTTTCTGAAATTATTTAAAATTCATTGTTTGTTTATTTGTTTTGTCACATATTCAACCCAAATCTGACTTTGCTTTTGATTGTTACTTCAATTGAATATTTCAAAGAATTAAACTAAACTTGCCTGGACAAAAGAATGACACCCTTAATTTAATATTTAATGGCATTATTCGTTCCATGGATGTTTGGGTCCTTATCCAGAACAAAACCAAGCCACGTCCATGTTTCACTCAAGTTATTGGATTATTTTCTTTTAAAGCTTTTTTAAAACTGGAGCTCCAAGCAGCTCCAGTTTGTCTCATCGGTCCAGAGAATATTCTTCCTGAAACCTCTGGCCTTGTCTGCAGGCATTTTTGAATTTTTGAGTTTATCTTTCAATGGCGAAACCTTATTGAAATGTCTTCAGTTCAATGCCTTTAGTTGTAAACCTTTAAAAATTCTTAAATATGTAAAAAAATAAAATCGTAAATCAGATTTGATTACGTCTGAAATGTGTGTATCTATTCTTTCCTTCATTTGTTCTGCATTTGTTCCTTTTATTGTAGTTCTAGTTGATGGACTTGCATGTTCATTTAAGCTGTAACAAAACTACAAGTCCCAGACATTCGCCGTCTCCTCCAAATCCTCCAGAAAAATGCAGCGTTTTCTCTTTAAGTTGCTTTTAAAGGAGTTCTGTTATGTTTTGTACCTTATATTATTAAGTCATTGAATAATATAAAGGTAGGTTTTAAACTTAAATCATAAGTGTTGTAAAAAGGGTTTAATTTGTTGAAAATTGCAGAAATCCTGACGGTTCCATGAATTTTACACTTTTTAATGATATTCAGAGCTCTGGCCTTCCAGTCTTGACCTTTTCTGATCATTTATGACCCCTGTTTAACCGCTGCTGTTTTTTCCAACACAGATCATGTTCAGAATGAAGAAAACTACACCCAGGCTCTGGATAAGTTTGGTAGCAACTTCATCAGCAGGGACAACCCTGACCTGGGGACAGCTTTTGTCAAGTTCTCCTCTCTCACCAAGGAGCTGTCTGCCCTGCTGAAGAACCTGGTGAGTCCGGCTGGTCGACATCCCAGTAAAGCCAGTGATTTAAAGTCAGAGAGCCAGGTTTTTCCAAATTGCTTCTGCCTCGTTGGTTGGTCTCCTACAAGCTGAAATAGCTGTCTTCCCTGCATGATATTTTCTTATCATCTTTAAAAGCGGTCTTCTTTTTTGTTAAGTTTTTCTGTGCCTTATCTAAATGTTTTGGACTGAATGACTCTTCTCAGAAAAACATCTTGACAAAGAACGCATTTAATCGGGATCTTTAGGTACTTTGTTATAGAGATGGACTGACAGTGTTATGGCTGATTTCACATCTCTGTTTCTCTTAAAAACTTTAACCTGCTGATGACTTGATTGAACCGTTTACCTTACTTACGTCCTCATTTGATGGTACTAAATTTTAGTGAAAGTTATCCACTGCTGCTTCTTTTTGATTCCAGCCTTCACCGTGTTGTCCTCACTCTTTCTGCTGTCCACTACGTGCTACGTCAGGTTGCTTCTCCGAAAACAAAACAAAACGATAGCTACCAGTGGACCTGATCTAAGGCAAACCATTTAGAAAATCTGCTTCACCACGCTTACGTTCCAGACATCTGAAATGGGCTTACAGTATTTAACATTCACTTAAATAAGCTCTGAGCGATTTATGAAAAGTTAGCTTAAAAATATCTTCAGTATAGAAATAAACAAAATTAATTCTGCTCCACACTTTGGAGCTCTTAGTTCACTTCCTGTTGCATTATTTTAATTGCAATCCTTATGACATATTAGTTAATTAGGATATCTAACTATCTTAAATTTGTCTCATCAACACTCATTTGTAGACATCTGGAATGTATTTACAGGCAGTTAGATGAAACTGATTTTATGTTAAAAAGGCCTGCGATACATGCGATCAGCCCAATGGGAATTGTCCCAGTCTGCCCGATGAACCAGTCCAGGACTGGATAGTGTTAATCTGGTTTTCTTCTTTTGTTCTCTAGTTGTCAACATTCCTTCTTTGTAAGCAAACATTAAACAATATTCTGTGATGGACAAGTAAATATCTAGAAATTAATTGATTGGAAGAAACATCAAAACTTTAAACCCAGTCAGACCTTCAGAAATCCTGGAACCCAGGCCACTGTGGAAGTATATCCTTTAAAAAAAAAAATAAGCACAGTTGAAAACTTTTGTACCCCCAGATGGCTTCTTATCTCCATGCCATGGATTTCCCGCAGTTCCTGTTAAGTAACGCGTCCTGTTTAAACCCTCTGAGTGGAAGAAGAGCCAGATCCCGGTCTTCCCTTCCCTTCCCGTGTGGCTGACAGTGAGATTAGACAACATAAATACTCCTGGCAGCAGCAGGAACAGCTGAGTGGGTTGTGTGTCCGTGCATACACAAATCAAACAACCCTGTCTCTGCAACCAGCATATTGTGGAAAAGTGACCTGATCTCTCTCAGTCGCCCTCTCAGTTTGACTCTTGTTATCTGCAGCAGTGTATCGAGTTTTCAGACTTCGATAGCTGCACCCTGAGGGCAGCTGGTACGACAAATGAGTATCGACGGCTGAGAGCGTGTATCCTGGATGTGTCCCCGGGATTTTACTAACTGATTGAACCCGTTTTAATGCGTCTTCTTTCTGAGAATTGCGTGTTTGGAAGCAAAAAGCGTTTGTGACAGTTTACAAAAGGAGCTGGAAGAGCTCGCCAGCAGCCGGTCAGTGAAGGATTGATTTAGATGTTGGCCATATGCAAGACAGGCACTTAAGGAGCACATTAGTGCCCATTAGGCCTTGTTTACTTCCTTTAGTATCAGTGTGGACTTGGCTAACAACAGGGACTTAAATGCTTAGTAGTCTTGTAAATGACCTTGCTGATCCTCGTAGCTGGAACTGCTGAGCCAAGCTGTGGCAACAGGACAAATCAAGCCTTTCTAGTCCTTCCAGAGACCTAGTATAAGCATGTCAAAAACTGAAGCGATTTTGAAGAATTGCTGATGCAAACAAATCCCATATTTTGCATGTTTTAGAATCTTTCTAGTCTTTCCTTTAGTTTTAATTCAAGGTCACTGTTGAATATCTGCTGTGTGTCTTGCAGTAAGTATTTTTTGCATAAACACTTTTGGCAAGTGTTTATGCCAAGATCCAAAATCTGCGTCCTCAAATAAAAATAGCAGCCTGTATTAATTTACGGAAAGGACAGTGGTGCACAGCACTAACTAAAAAGTTAGCTTTGCTAACAGTAGCACACTAAACCGACACAATATTCAATGGAAGCTAATCCCAAAGCGCTAACTTCACTTAATATTATATTCGCCCTGGAGAGACTACAACCGTTGACCACCAATTTAATTTCAACATTATAATTTACATGTTCTACAGTATCTTTGTTTATGCTTTGCTCTCTACTGTAAGCGTTTCATTTTGTTTCTGTATGTTTAAATAAAGTTATTGGGGAAAAAAACGGGAGAAAGGAAAGTAGACAGAACTTCAAAATAAAGTTGACAAACTCTTAACAGTCAATAAACAAAAATTTAATGCAAATGTTGAGAATTTTCTCTCAAAATAAAAATTTTGCTGCAAAATTGTTAAATAAATTGGCGTATAAGCTCTACAACAAATATACTTATTGTTTTTAACCTGTTATTTAGGTTATTCAACCATCAAATTGGTGCAAAGTGCTAATATTTTAGGTGACAACTAACTTCTTTTGCATCAAATTGTGCACATTATTGTGTGCACAATTTGCACACAATAATGGTCTTTTCCAGCATCTCAAGAGAAGCGGCTTTGTTGTCCTGTGCTGTTGTTTGTAGATGTTGCTTGTGCGTCAGATTTACAGCTATACCAGAAACATGCAAGTACAAAGGTTCCGACTTGGGAAAAATCTGAGTAATTGTGTTGAAACTTTAAAATCCCTTCTCTAATTATTACCCAAAATAAATAAATAGAGCTTGATGTCCAAGTCTTTTTATCCTTAATTATGTAAAATGTATCTGAAGTCTGTCTGCATGTTGCCACCTCACAGCTGAAACGGTCATGAACCTTCACACAGCCCAGCAAATGACTAGTTTCTTATGTTTGTGTGTGTGGGTGGGCTGAATCATCCATCTGGCGTCTTTGGCAATTTTTGACTCATTTTAGTTTTGTTTTGTTTTGTAGCTCGTTGTTTTTAATGTCTCTGCTGAGCTCTCCAGTTAAGAGGAGTAAACGTTTCACACAGTCTCGTCCGTCTGCAGATTAGCCTGTCAATAAGTGAAAAGTTGCTACACTTTGTTAAGCATTACATCTTCATTTTGATGTATCTGTGGTGGAAATTAAATTACTGTGCCTAATCATTCATCACATCCCGGCGAATCAATCTGTTTATTAGATTGAGTCATTGTTGTTTTTTTGTCTTCCAGAGAATTTATCAAACATTTGCTTCTGACAGTCTGTTGTGACACATTAACTATGTTTTTCTTGCTTTGTTTAAACAGCTACAGAGCCTCAGCCACAATGTGATCTTCACGCTGGACTCGCTGCTCAAGGGGGATTTGAAAGGCGTGAAAGGGGTAAGATTTACCATCACTTTGTTTAGTCTTCCCAACTCTGTCCTACTGGACTCTTGTGGGAGTCAGCAAGTCTCTATCCATCTCCAAACCCCCTTCCCCCGTGCCTGTGATTAAAAGAGTTAGGGGCGAGTAAGGAGAGGAATTCTCCTTTGAAACTGTAAATCTGGCAGATATAAACACTGCCTTTGTGTGGTGCATGAGGAGAGTAACTGGGTCCTGGACTCCTGGAGTTGGAGGTTCAAGAAGGGGCGTGGTCCTTGCATTCATGGCGTGAATCACGAGCCGATCGTTGGGCCTCGAGTGGTTTCCCAACTCCACAAATATCTCTGTCCTCAAACTGACCTCTTTGGACTTGACTGGATCTTTTCCTTTGTCTCTGCAGGACTTAAAGAAGCCTTTTGACAAAGCGTGGAAGGACTACGAGGCTAAGTTGTAAGTAGACGATGCTAAACTGTAGCAGACATCTCATTAGTACCGGTTGGAAACACCCGATTCCGTTTCCCTGCAGTACAAAGATAGAGAAGGAGAAGCGGGAGCACGCCAAGCAGCACGGGATGATCCGCACCGAAATCACCGGGGCCGAGATCGCAGAGGAGATGGAGAAGGAGCGGCGCTTGTTCCAGCTGCAGATGTGCGAGGTGAGTAATTTGACACTTTTCTCTTAAACCGAATAGGGGTAAAAAGAGGAAAGATGTAAACTTGCATTTCCCTGATGCCAATCAATCAATCGAGTTTACATTTCAGCACCAACGCAGTTAGAAACACAAGAAGAAGAAGTCATAAAAACAACATAAAGTCAACAGTTGAGAAACCATTGACATTTTGATGAATGATATCATCAAGATCATCAATAAACATCAAATATGTCAGTCAATTTTCCATTTATTATGGTTCAAAAGCAACTCTAAACTGGTGGGCTTTTAGCCTTGATTTAAAGAAACTCAGTGTTTCACCTGTTTTGCAGTTTTTTATAAGTTTGTTTCAGATTTGTGGTGCACAGAAGCTGAATGCTGGTAAAGTAGCTACGTTGCTGTTGCTCAGTTTTAGACAGGTGAAACAAATATTACAATGGTTTCTGTTGCTTATTGAGATTCTCACTTATGGTTTATAATTGGGGATTCCAGATATAGAAATAAACCTAGAGTTTGGCAGATATTCGTCCCGTTCTATTAGTAGAACCAAATGGTGTTTATGAGCAGCAGGTGTTGTGTTAAGCTTTGTTTTCAGTCCCTCTGAACCAGGAAATGGAAGTCAACAAAATACCGGACATGACACAAACGCTTAGAGACAACAAGGGGTTTGTCCAGGGGTTTGTCCTAAACATTTTTATTCTTTTAAGTCAGAACTCTTTCATTTTTATTTCACTTTTAAAGAATAAATTCAAATGTTCACCATGAATTTATCACAGATGTTTCTACAGGCTACATGCTGATTCATAGCAACAAAAGTTAAGACCTCTTTAGTGGATCATGTCCCTCAGGATGTCTTAATGCTAGATGTAAACCTAACGGGTTGTGGTGCAACACTTGTTCTTGTGATGAGTGAATTTTTACATATATAACTGCAAATAAAAGATAATCGATGAATGAGTGAATGGATGGACAAAGATAATATTTACCCACTGTTTTTGCCGAAATTAGTTAATTTTCCCACATTGCAGTGCTTTAAGTTATGAATGGCCTGTTTAAAACTACAGCGTGTACACAAGCTGATTGTCAATGCTAAGTCCCTCCCCCTGGCTCTGATTGGTTGTTTCTGACAGAGCTGTATATTCCTGCAGATTGCAGTAGGACCACAGGAAGGAGGCAGAGAAGTTTGATTTTTATACTGTCAGGACGTGGCAACAATTTTAAGAAATATTTTAAAAACTGATTTTTATATTACATCTCAGTGTAATAATACATATATTTATATTTTTTTATTAATTCAGCTTGATGTGTTTCCTCAGTTTAACTTTGTGTGACATTGCAATGTGTTTTATTATCTTAAATATTAAGGTGTGACAAATGGAAGAAATGCTGTTTAACAGCCCAGCATTTACGCATTATTTGAATAATGCCCATGAGATGATAAATGATACATCAGTGCCTGCTGTAGGTCATGATGTGTTGGCACACAAATTGTGCTAAAAAACCAACTTCTGCTCTCCAAGAGTTTTCAGACTTCCTCTTAATCCTGTAAGCTTTAAATGAAGTCACGCTGTTTCACAATGGCCAAACTTTTAAGAAACCTGGCAGTGAGAATAAAGCGTAAAACAAATGTGAGCTCTGTGTTTGTGCCCAGAAGAATCAGAACAAACTGTTAGAGCGCTCTGTCTCCGTTTGGCCAAAATCCTCTTTGGTTGTGGGCGGTGACGCCTACGCCTCGCTCGCTGTTTTATCCTGCTAGGATCTTTTCTTTTTCTCAGATTACATAATACGGGTCGTGTTGCTTTTTGTGTTTTCTGGATTAAATTTTGTGTGAAGTCCAACTGACCCGCCCTCTCCTCATTTCATTGTGCCCATATTTCTTCAGCGGGTCAGAGACTTTGGTTTGAGAGCTTGAAGGCTTGGCTCTGTCAAATCTGATTATCAGTAATATTTTCCAGTAACTCTAAACACAAAACAGCGCCTAAGTGAAGCTAAGAGGCTTCTTTTACACTTTTTACAATGGACAGCACATGGAATATCAATAGTTTTCTAAATGGGATTTGCAATGCATTTTCTAAAACATCATTAAAAGTCAGATTAGAAGTGGACTCTGCATGTCTTTGTGCATTTTGAAGACAGTGCAGCATGTTTTAGACTCTTACGGGTCAGTGACTGCTCATTCTGCCTCATCCCCCTGCAGGACGTTCTGATCTTACATCATCTTCTAGATTAACAGTTACGTACACAGCGGCAGTCTCCTCACACACCATGAATTTAAATTAATCTGACACCTTTTACTCCGCTAACAGACTTGCTAAAACATGTCTGCGAGTTAAAGAGCATCGTTGGTGTCAACTTGTCTCGCTACCAATTGCTTTAAAGTATCCGTCTCTGCTGGTTCCCAGAGGACATTCTTTCTTTTTTGTCGCCACAAACTGAAATTTTGGAAGCGTGAGAATTTATTAGGGGATTGAAAATGTTGCCTAAAAGTCAAACAGAGGCTCAGCCGAAAGACTTCCTGTTTGTTTTTGCAGGATCAGCGCGGACTGCTGTGCGTTGGTTGTTGCCATTTTTGATCCATGAATTGATAACATAGCAGCTCTAGAAACCCGTCAGCGTCTGTGTTTTACAGCTTAGCAGCCGCCTCCGGTTGCAGTAACATGCCAATAACGAGTTGTAGCACACACATCATTATCACCACCTTCCTCTTTCGTTGGTTTCCTCGGTTCCAGATTTGGTTTTAAATTTCTTTTTCATTCTCTGACAGACAAATTGAAACTGGCTCTGCTTGAAGCACCTCTGAGCAGGAGGGTGTGTTTGGCTATTTGATTAAGAATATTGAAATAAATCCTTATTTACTGCAGTGGCATGGTTTTGAAATAAAAAAAATTAGATGCAGTTCACAACCGTCCCACAGTATCACAGATCCTCCACCATACTTAACAGTGAATGAGGTACTTTTTATTTTACGTCACCTGCATAAACGATTCACATAATTTCCAACCTACGACAAAAGAATAGATCTAAAATAATAGTAGTGGTCCTTTTAGTGGTGTTCTCTTGTGGAAATTCAAGAACTGCTAAAACATTCATGTTATTACATCTACTCTATATTTAAAAGCATTAGTTGGTTCCTTTATCATTTTTGCCTTTTGAATCTCTGGTAAAGTTTCTGCTAAAAGTTTTCTGTTGTTTTGCACGTTAGCACTCTGGGTTCAAATCCCCATCTGGGTTTCTTTCTGCATGGAGTTTCCATGTTTTCCCAGTTCATGATTTCCTCCCACAGTCCGAAATCATGACTGTTAGCTTAGTTAAATACTCTAAAATGCTTTTGGGTGTGAGTGTGTGTCCTGTGTGTCGCCATCTGCAGATGGGCACCAGTCTCCTGCCGCAACCCTGAAAGAATAAGCTGTTTTAGGAACAATTATTTGTCTAGGAATTATGTAGCACAAGTCATGCATTGACTTTTTTGTTTTTATGAATACATATTCAAACAAGAGGTTTGATTTTTAACACATTTTTGTTAAAATGATGCAGTAAAATGTTTATTTTGGGAGTTTTTTTCTTTTTTGCACAGTTTTACCAGTGGCGTTCACTGATGTAAATGTTGTCATTTATTTCCATGCATTCATAATAAATAAAGAGAAAAACATCCAAAATGAATGCTTTAATTAAGCGTATTAATAGCTTAATTATTATTGGGTAACTGACCATACACATACACATTGCATAGCGAGCAATAACAAATTTTGTTGGATGATAAATTGTCCCAGAAATTATTGCTATAAACAATAATATTGTTATTTTGAGATATCAAGTGATATTTCTAATGGCACATTAATGTATGTTTGTCCTCTCAAAGACCAATAAATTTTTAATTTTGTAAACAACACTGGATATTTTATTATATGTCAAAAATAAAACACAACAACCAAAAACCATTTGAACATTTTTCTAATTGATTTCCTTTTAATTTGATCCTTAATGCATCAATGTTTTTCCACACAGTTCTGTGATATCTTACTATATTTTTTTGTAAATGTGGAGAAATTTCAGCCAATAAATCCCAGACATTTCCCTAAATTAGCAGTCATTAATGGTGGAAATCTCGTTGTGATGCTGTTGTTGTTGTGAGAATGCTGCAGTCAGTGGTACAATCTGTTCATCCCACTTAACCTCATTTCTCGCCGCTGCCTGCACTCTGGCTCTCTCACACTCCCTCCACGTTACTCAGTCACCAGATTACACGATGCTCTCACTCTCTCACCCTTTTCTGTTTTTTTTTTTTTTTCGTCCCACGTTGCCAGCAGAGGACTGAGGAAAGGCAGCACTCAGCAGGCTGCATTATATTCTGCAGCAGCGTGAATGTCGTCGCTCATTCACACAAAAGGGATTCACAAACATGTGGCGATGCTGTCCAATAATGCCAAACCCACTTGCGCTTCAAACAAACAAAAAAAAAAAGTGGATAATCTGCCAGCCGTCGAGCGCCGTCAGGGAGACAAAGGGACGGCGCATGCATGCATGCTTGCACACTTATGCACACGTTTACTCGTGCGTGTGGGAACTTACATGCATCAACATATGATGTAGCGGCGCAGAGCTTCATTGAAGAGACGAATCTCTTCTGGGTTAGAATTGGTCTTTAGCTTCTCGGCGACTCTTAAATCTGTGTGGATTGGCTCTCTGTGGGATTATCAGTAGATTATCTTTCATTTGTTTGTTTGGTGGGGGCGCTGTCTGAAAACATTTGACTTGAATCCTCAGACATCCTCAAAGCTCCTCTGTAGGGTCTTCTTTAGGAATGTTAACCTTTTAAGATCCAAAACTATTTTCTGTGAGATTAAAGTTTCACTTTATTACTCTGACCCTCGCTCGAACATTGTCAGCAAAGCATTCGTTGGGTTTTTTGTCAGCTTCAATGTATTTTATGTGATGATTCAACACATGTTGGTGCATAATTTGTGAAGTAGAAGGAAAGTGACACATGGTTTTGAAAATTCTTTCAAAATAAACACTAAAAAAGTGTTATTTTTCTCTGAGTGTGCTTTTCAGACCCACCTTTTCCTCAGATTACAGCTGCAAGTCTTTTTGTTTCTTTGTCAGCTTTAGCAGCTAGTATTTCCATTTTCAAATTAGTCCAAGCTCAGGCAGACTGAATACTCTTGCCACAGATTCTCACCTGAATTTGGGTTTAGACTTCGAATTGAATATCAGTGCCACATTCTTTCTGTTTCTTTCCTTTCAAACATTTAAAAAAACATTGCATAATTTGTGCTGATTTGTCACATAAAGTACATTAAAGCTGCGGTTGTAGCATCTTTATAAAATACTTCCAGTTTGTAGTTGTAACTAGACAAACTGTGGTTGAGTTTAAGGCATGTAAGTACTCTGTCTAAACTCTGACACAAACAAGGCTGGAACAATTATTAATAATTTAAATAATCATCAATTAATTTAGTAATTAATCAGCAGACTCAAAAAAAGTAAATTTTCTAAAACAACAGTAAGGGCAGTAGTTCAGCCAAAACAAAAGTATATATATGTTTTGAATTTAGGTAATATGTATAGAAAGGCTTCAGTAGTTAAAGAAACATTTTTAAATCCAGTTAATAGTCAGAATAATTGATTACAAAATAACCGTTAGTTGCAGCCCTAGACTCAAGAATCATAACTCTAAGCACTGATGACACGATTCTTCCTATTCAGACTTGGAAAGCTTTTCAAAATGTCCTGAATTTAAACTCTGCTTTTCTGCTTTTCTTCCAGTACCTGATCAAAGTAAACGAGATCAAGACCAAGAAAGGAGTGGACCTCCTGCAAAACCTGATTAAGTATTACCACGCACAGTGCAAGTAAGTACCTCCATAATCCCCCTAACCCAAATGTGAAGCCTGCTGCTACTGTTTTTCTTTTGCTTCTCACCCATTAAGTCATATTTCACACCCTAGAAAAAGAAGCTCTAGCTCTCCCATCCTTTGCAGCATTTTTGTCTTGTGTTGCTCCCAGATCTTGAGTCCGCTCATAAATCTTTGCAGGTCATCTTATAGATACGCTGTGACAGCCGAGGGGGTTTGATGGGTAAATAAAGTGGGTGCTCCTCTCTCCAGAGCTGCAGCTCGCAGCGACCCGTGACAGAATGACAGATTTTCGTCCAGGGTTGCTACAGTATGTCCTGTCATAACACCAGGACAAAACAATGCACTTCCCTGCTAATCTGTTCAACCTGGGCCTTGACGGACAGAAAGGCTGCAGGGATGATGGATTAGGAGCGTTAGGACAGCAGACTGAGAGCTGAGGAAAGTGGTCAAAGCTTGAGAAGAAAGTAAAATTGCCCTGTTTGCACTCGCAGAGGGCAATATGGTCTTAAAGTTTTATCATGACAGATTTATCATGATAAAAGTGATGGTAAGAACTATTTAGTACTACCAAAAATGGAGCACTGATTGCAGTTTTGTGGCTGATCGCTGATCTTTAAAAAGCCTGACTTGCTGTTTCCAATTTTGGCCAATACCAATTTTTTTTTTTTTTTTGTCTGAAATGTTGCTAAATAGAGCTAAAAAGTCACTGAGTTGGTAACAGTGGGGTGACTACTGTTAACATGACAGTGACCGATTTTTTCGGTGGATATGATCGGCTTCCCATACAAGTAGTGGCCGATCACTGCTTTCCCAAAATTAAGAAAATCTGAGGCGGTTTATCTGTGCAGACCTGCATTTCTTTAGGACACTAGTCACGTAAATAAGTATGATGTGTATCACTAAACTGCACACAGTAACTGCATTTTTTTGACATTTATTGATCCCTTCATTGAGCAAACATTAGAAAAAATTGTAAAACTGCAATACGGACAAATTTGAAGAATTTCAAACAACATTAATTGGAATTTAGCGTTTATTTGTTATCACGATAAATGATAAACGATATGATACGATAAATTCCCACCCCTCGTTTGCTTCAAAAAATTTAAGCAGGAACTTCATTTATGCAACAAAAGTGGTAAATGCAAGGCTGCAATGACAGAGCAGCAGTCAAGTACACATCGGTTGCACTTTGCAAGCTAAGCTGTGTGGGGTGGGAGGAAAGATGTGGGCTCATCAGTGCAGTGATTGAGGGAAAACGAGTTGAACGAACGAGAAGTGGCAGAAAAAGTAATGGGAAGAGGAAGGGAGATGTTCGTTCCAAGCAGAGGGAGGGGTTGCAGTCATTAGTGGTGATTTGCTGCTGCAGAACTTCATCGAGGTGTGTACTGCTGACAGATCTGTAATGGATTTCAGACCATGCTAAACGCCTCTGCAAATCTGCAGAGAAGGGTCGAAACCAGATCTGATTTCAGCAGCAGAAGCCAAAAGGTGCCAAAGAGTGAGAGCGAGCTGAGCTTGATGTTCAACACAAACTGCAGCCGTTTCTGCCTGCGAGCAGAAATGGAAGAAGCAGAAGGATCACAATGTTACGTTAGCTGTTGCATTAATGAATGATCGGCATCTGAAAGTTGTGATCTTCTTATATTTCTATAAAGTTTCTTCCAAGATGGCTTGAAGACAGCAGATAAGCTGAAGCAGTACATCGAGAAGCTGGCGGCTGATCTCTACAACGTAATTATTTGTTTGTTTCCATCATGTATGGTCTCATTGTTAGTATTTAATTCAATTTTGGGTTATTCTCTTACTATTTTGTTCTATTTCTATTCATTTTATTGTAGTTCTATTTAAATAACTTTACTTTTTTGTACTTATTAGGGCTGCAGCTAATGATTATTTTATTAATCAAGTAATCTATCATCTATTCTGACAATTAATTGAATAATCGGATAGAAAAATGATAAAATTCTCCAAGTTTTTTATTTAACCACATAAGCCTATATTGTACAATTATAAAAATACACATAAAAATGCAAATAAACAAATAATTCAATTCCTTTCTTAACATTTTATTGCCTAAGATCCAATAATATTTTAGTGAGTGCTTCATCATTTGTAGCAAAGGACAAATCTGCAGCAACATGTGAAAAGCTCAGCCGTTTCTGCTGCATTTAACATCAATACAGTTCAAATTTAATCTGATAATATGTTTTTCAATTAACTAATTAAGTACCTAATAGGAGATTTTTAAAAGAATTTAAACCAGGCGAAGCTAAAACTGCCACTTAAGGAGTTCTGGAAAAAACAGATTTACAGACAAGAAAAAGTTTTAATCTTCAATGTAAAATGTATTTATTTTTGTACAGTTTTGACTTAATTACTGCTCTAGGTCTGTTGTCTGTTTCTCAGTTAATGATTATTCGATTACTAAATTTGTTGATAATTATTTAAAAAATCAATTAAATCAGTTACTTGTTTCAGCTCTAATGTTATTTTTCTGTTCTTTTTTTAAGCTTTATTTTACTTTTTTTCTTAAGTTACTTTAATTTGTCCCATTTTCTTATTTTATGTTGCATTTATTTTCTATTATTTTCTTATTTTATTCAGTTTAGCTTTTCGGTAGCACTTTATTTGAAGGGGTGTGTATAAGACTGACATAAAACTGTCATGAATATTAATGACTGCTGTCATTTGATAATTAATGATTCTTTTAATGCAAAGTTGACACTTTTAATGGACTTTTAATGCAATCTTGCATTAAAAATCTAATTATTGAGTCATGTCAATCTTATGCACACCCCTTCAAATAAAGTATCTCCAGTTGCCTTGCTTTGTTTGTGAATCCTATAACTAAGTGTTCTAATTTAAGTGTTTTCTGTCGTCAGATAAAGCAAACTCAGGACGAGGAAAAGAAGCAGCTGACTGCTTTGCGGGATCTGATCAAGTCCTCCCTCCAGTTGGACCAAAAAGAGGTATGCACCCCACCTCTGGACCGCTGGGGCCAAATTTAACCCAATCTCTGAGCAGACCGGCTTTAAAAGCAGCCACAGTCGCTCTGATTCAGCCTTTGGTCTCACCACACGCTTCCTCTCACTCTGGCCAGTGAGTGCCCAGCGCTGCACCAAACTGGTGCCCAGTTCAGGGCCTCACTGTCACACTTTCACATAAAAGCTGACAACACTGCCTGTTTCTACACATTTGATCCACTCAAATGCACGAAATCATATATGAGCAGTTGCTTGAGTCACACCTTCTGTAAGTTTTTAAGCTTCAGCCGAAGAGTGCACTTCTTCACAGCCACTACCTTCACCTGAGCCAGATTTTTCACCCCTCTCCCTTCTATCTCCTCCTTTTTACTGCTTTCTGCTTGTCTGGAATCAAGTCTAGAAGAGTAAGTCTGAGCATGCTGTGGTTTGACTGTGCAGGAGTGTTGCAGAGCATGCTGTTTACTTGCAGCCTTTTTAAGAGTTATTTCTGTTTTCTTATAAAAGTCCCTCCACTGAAGTGCTATAGACACGTTGCAGCGCGATGCCACATTCGCCGACGATGACGTGGTTTTAGCTGTCAAGTTGTCAACATGTACTCTTACATGTACGTGTGATTTAAAAAAAAAAAAAAAAGGATGCAGTGCTTTGCTGCTAATTTTCCAGATAAGCGTCAAGGGTATCACATTTAACAGCTTAAAAAATAGCAAGGGGGAAGTAGGTTATGCGAGCTTGACTTTGACAACCTAGCATGTAGATGTACTGTGGAATCTGGTGTTTTGGTTCAGTAGAAACAAGAAACAAGGCGACTTACACATCAACTCTGACAGAACATCGTTTGCGCAGGTGTTTAAATTAGCTAATCAACCACCGCTGTGTTCAGATGATCACTTACTACTGTACTGTCTGGACTATAAGGCGCATTTAATTTTATGAAAACACGACAGGGCGCCTTATTTATTGTTCTGGAGTAAATCAGCCCCCTCTAGTGAATTAATATGGATTCATTCTGGTTGTGCTTGCTGATGTTTTAGCAACGTTGTGTTAATTTTTAGTTACATTACGGCTACCAAAGTCAGGAGTAACAGTACAGTGCTTTGACTGACTGACTGTTTTGTGTCACTTAACCTTTTGGTGTTGAATCCTGACACACTATTTGAGCTGTTGTGAGTCAGTTGCTACGGAAACAGGTCTGTGTGTAGCGCAGCTATCAAAGAACAGGCATAAAGAAGAACACGAATAGCGTTGAGTTGTTGTTCAGTGGTTTTTCTGCGTTGTTTTTCCCTTTGCTGCACTAAATTAATAACACCTACATCTCCAGGTTTCACTTTGTCAACATAATGGTTCTACCAACCTCCAGCGCAAGATTTCCAGATAAAAACAAAAAACATGCAACGTGTCTATAGTGTGTCTGGGACCTCATTGCATGTTTTCGTCAAAAATAATTCCCTGAAAGTGTTTGTCTTTACACTCAAATCTCGTGGATATGTTTTGTGTGGCTCAACACAGGACTCGCAGAGTAAGCAGGGTGGCTACAGCATGCACCAGCTGCAGGGAAACAAAGAGTTTGGTAGTGAAAAGAAAGGCTACCTGCTGAAGAAGAGTGACGGGTAAGCTGCGAACGCCGC
The DNA here is from genome assembly GCA_903067095.1 of Girardinus metallicus. Classification (NCBI taxonomy): domain Eukaryota; kingdom Metazoa; phylum Chordata; class Actinopteri; order Cyprinodontiformes; family Poeciliidae; genus Girardinus; species Girardinus metallicus. Next base: position 22,370 of record CAEGAE010086739.1, on the reverse strand, counting down.
TTTGCTCGCACCATTAAAATTTAACGGACAGACGGAGAATGACAACCATTTCTTAATGGGACATCCTCTCTCAGGCTGAGGAAGGTGTGGCAGAGGAGGCAGTGCTCGGTGAAGGGAGGCATCCTCACCATCTCTCATGCCACAGTGAGTACACGCACATGCACACACACGCGAACGCAGACGTATGAACTCTCCTAACCCCTCAGGAGTGACTGTGCGGATCAAAAGCAGAACATTGTGCAGGGAGAGGGTGTGTTGGGCTTTTCCAATCTGGAGGCTGGCAGAGTCGGATTGACATAGATAGGTTGCCATGGAAACTGCCCCTCTTCCTGTCCCCCCTCCCATCGGCACCCCTCCTCCTGCTGCCTGCTGCGCCGCGGTGACTCATCCATGATGGAGTGTGTGCGTACTGTTTAAGCTGGCACATCTTGAGGCCGGCCTCACTCTTGTGCAGATCAGCCTGATTTTTCCTCTTCCATTTAGGATGCAGGGGAATATTTATTTATTTTTGCAAAAATATTCAAATAAATTAAATCACGTGAGGGGTTCAAATAATTTGCACTGTCCTGAGTGGCTTCATAAACCTGTTAAACTAACTGACATCTAGTTTAGTTATTTTAAATGATTTGGTTCTGTGAATTACTTTATTTCAAGTGGTGAAAAAGATTATCATTGAAAAAGAGTAATTGATAAATCCAGTAAAGGTATGTACTGTTTTGTTTTCCTAACACTGTTCCCTGTGACCCTTTGTGAAAGAGTTTAAAAACATTGATAAATTTTCGCTATGCCTCACACTAACATCAGCATGAATCACATATTTGACATTTCAGTATTGTTATTAAAATAACCTTCAACAATTATGATTCAGTTCCTTGTGGCTACAAGGAACTGAATCATAAAAAGTTTTATAGATTTTAATTTGCATGTTTATTTTCTAGCAGCAGCAACTCTTGTAGTGCTGGTTCACACATTTGGAATTTTTTCAATTTTATTTATCACCTACACTTTTAGAGAATTAGTTTCCTGCCTTAAATTGTCTGCCTTTTAATCTGCAAAGCGACTAAAGAAATACAACAAATAAGCACAGATGAAACTTGCTATCACAGCTAGCAGCAGGGAAACACCTGGGGAATCTATGCAACAGCAAGCAGAAGCATTCCTAACCTAGCTAGCAGGAGGAAACCTAGCTAAAAGCAGGAGGAAACCTTGCTAAAGGCAGGAGGAAACCTAGCTAAAGGCAGGAGGAAACCTAGCTAACGGCAGGAGGAAACCTAGCTAACGGCAGGAGGAAACCTAGCGAAAGGCAGGAGGAAACCTAGCTAAAGGCAGGAGGAAACCTAGCTAAAGGCAGGAGGAAACCTAGCTAAAGGCAGGAGGAAACCTAGCTAAAGGCAGGAGGAAACCTAGCTAAAGGCAGGAGGAAACCTAGCTAAAGGCAGGAGGAAACCTAGCTAAAGGCAGGAGGAAACCTAGCTAAAGGCAGGAGGAAACCTGGCTAACGGCAGGAGGAAACCTAGCTAACGGTAGGAGGAAACCTAGCCATTGTAGCCAAAGGTGGGAGAAAACATAGCTAACAGTAGGAATACACTTAGCTAAAAGCCAAAAAGTGAAAAAAAAATGTTATTTGTTTTCCTTCATTAGATGATGAAAGAATTTTGATTCCAGTGAGACGATAATACCTGAAATGTTCTTATGTTAAACAAAATTACTAAATATTGGAAAGAGTTGTATCTTGTCCTGTTGAACATTTACACACAGATTACTGCAGTCACTAAATCTGCTATTATTACCATAATCTGTGCATTCAGTGAGATATGTCAACATTATTATTTTTTTTTTTATGGAAACGAGTTTACAATTTACTCTATTCTGACATTCTGCTGCCATCATATGAAAGCTGCACTTTGATACCAGATGCTACATCTCATCTGGGGGTTATAATTAGTTTGTATTGTTAGTTCAGTGTTGAACTGTCTTGTTGCTTTTGTTAAGCTTGGATTGTGTAGCAGCTGTAACACAGCATGAAGGGGTTAGATTTGTCTTTGTATAATGATTCCAACAATTTTTCTACAGCTGTTGTCTATTTGCGCTACATGTCCAAAAGAAGAAATTACCTAAAAATAATTTTTAGAAACCTGTTATATGTTGGTCTGTTGCCCAGTTTGGCTAGATGTTTTCATCTCCTGAAGCCCACTTGTGGTTAACAGATTAAACTTATCATTTATCTTAATGTGACAGCAGTTTGCCACCTCTCTATTTGTTCTTCTTCATCTGAACTCTTGGTGACTTCAGTTGACAGCAGGCCAGCTTGGCTGCAAGGCTTATCTCAGCCTATTAGCATTTCATTAGCATGTGCCCCGGCCTGTCCTCTGCCTGGACGCTGGCAGGACACTATGCTCGCTGCGCTTGTGCCAACTAGGTGTATTATTACTGAGTAGAGATCCCTAGTGGGGATCTCTACTTAGTAATGGAGATCTGTAGTTTGCTCCTTAAAGTACAGTTTTATAAATAATTTGAAGCTAAAATTGCAAAGACAGTCCTAAAAAGGCTTCAAGAGGAGTTTAAACAGGTTTGCAACAAATATGCAAATAATTTAAATAAAAGGTTTCATCTTTTGTATCATTTTTTTGTTTGGAGAAAACAAGCAATTCTCTTTACCGTAATACAGTTTGTGTTGTTTTTCAGGTGCAACCTGCAGCAGTATTTCTCATTTTTACATGTTGGATTATTGCAGTCACTTGAACAAGAAGCGCTGGACAAACAAAACTTATAAAATATTAACTTATAGTGTGTTCAGTCCATTGGATAAACCTCACTCTCTTTATATTTTCAGTCCAACAGGCAGCCTGTCAAACTCAACCTGCTCACCTGCCAGGTGAAGCCGAGCTCTGAGGACAGGAAATGCTTCGATCTAATTTCTCGTAAGTTTTAAAAAATCTAAAATTTTTCGGCTTACCTGAACCATTTAGAAATGTGCAAAGCTCTTGCATACAGAAAGGAAAAAAGTAATTTGTACTTTAAATTCTGGATAAATATTAGTTTGAAAAATTTAACTGGCATTGCTTTTTAAAGAAATGACCATCTGATTTATTGATTTCATTATTACCGAAGAAAATTCTTCATGCTTCAGTGCTCTTTGAAATTATAAATATTTATTAATAAAATAATTTTTTAAAAAGCTAAAAAGAGTCCTTTGTTAAACAGTAACGCAGCAAAATTCATGCATTTTTCTGCTTACCTGTTTAGAAATGTGCAGAGTTCCTTTATACAGAATTTCTTTTTTTTTTTAAACAGAAATTAAATTTATTTTAAACTCCGGATAAATATGTGTTTAAAAAAATTAAACTGGCATTGCTTTTTCAAGAAAGAAATATGTGGTTTATTGTTTTCATTGTGAAATAAATTTCTTCATGCTTCAGACTTGCTTTGAAATGATAAATATTTAAGCGTAAAGTAAAAAAACAAAAAAAACAAAGACTTCCTTTGTTAAACAGTTATGTAAATGGTTAATAGATATTTGTGTTTATTATTAACCCAGATATTATTAGTTTTTGGATTCAGATTATAGTTTGAGACAAGCTGTATACTTTTGAATTGTAAATTTTAACTTTTACATTGATAGACAATAAAACAAGCACTTTGGGTGTTTTTATTTTTTTTACTGAAAACAAACATCTTGGATATTCATCAGCTGTTCAAGAACATTATTTATTATCTCTCTGTTTTGTTGAAAATGCTTGAAAAATCCCTTGGGGAGGAAAATGAATGTGTGCAAACTGTTTTCTCTCTGAGTTTATGACATTTCTGAACAGTTTAACTTGTGGCTGCTGCTCATTGTGTTATGAAATGCAAAACATTGGATTTGCATGCTTGACATCCTGGTCTGTGGTCTCTACAGATAACCGGACATATCACTTCCAAGCTGAAGACGAACAAGAGTTTGTCATGTAAGTATTTAAAAAATAATAATAATAATAATAATCCCATCTGGTAATCTGGGTTTTTGACCAACTTTTCATACAGTTTCAATTAAAAAAGACAATTTAATTGGTAAAATCCAGAGTTTTTCCTTACACAAGAACCATTTTATTTGTTAAATAAAACTAATATTACAAGGATTTCATCCACATTTTCAGTGCTAAATTTTACTTTCAATTACTGCTGCAGTCTCAAAATAATTCGTAGCGCCGAATAGATCCAAATGCAAATAAGACGTAGTCGCAGGCACACCACATGCGACCAATCAAGGGCGGTTTTAGTTTCCTTAGATAAACCAGATAAAATGCTCAACAGTTTTGTTACATTGCCAGTTAGAAATATGGCAAAGGCAGAACTGTTTAAGAAGATATAGTAAAAAAGAAGAGGCGGTTGTTTTAGCAAATAATAATAGCAAAAGTTCTGATGCATCTGGAAACAGTAGGATATTATTAATAACTCCGCCAGATTCTTGATGGTTTAAAACCGTCGACTTTGAAACACCTTGAAGGCAACAGCTTCGTTTGCTTTAGTTTTCACATTAAGGCATTTTATAAACAGTGAAGGTCTACACACATGAATATCTTTATGTCTCCAGAGTATTTGTAAGTTAACAGTTTAATAATGCTATTTCACAAATTATTATTTTTAATTTTACTTTGCTACTTTAATCCATTGTGATTTTAAGACGATTTTTCTACAGAATTTTTTAGAACTTGTCATTCTGCTTCTTGAAGAAGCTGGTTATAGCTGGCTAATCTTCACAGGAAGTCACACTACAGTCAGCAGCTTTAAAAACATTACGCAAACATAAATAAACCTCCAAATGTACATTACTCTTATGTGAGGAAAAAGGTGTAGAAATCTCCTTTCAATTTGCTGACTAGAAGTGTTCAGAAACAGATGGGGGAGGGGCAGCGCTTCGGTACGGTATGCTCCTTTCACTCCAGCACGTTCTGTTGAATGTCATTAAAATAACTTTTGAAGCTATAACTTTTTACACTCTTGACATACCCATGTGACACTTTTGCACATCTGCCTCACATGTCAACATCATCGGATGACATGTTGGGTAAATAAAGCTCCAGTTCTCCACGTCTGATTCTGTATCATCAGCTTAGTCAGCCTGTCATATCTTTTTCTGGGTCAGTTGATCCTTTAATCCAAAAACAAGAATAAAAAAAATTAGAATGTGACTTTATGGCACAGCTGAACACTGTGAATACCACACTCTTGATCCCAATAGACATGCACTATTCAAACCATACAAAGCATGAAACTCTTCAAAGATGTGAGAGGAGTTGATGCTCCTCAAACTACAGTGAATTTCCTCTGGTTTGAATCCAGATAACACCTTTAATAATATAGAAAATGGGAGTTTGGTAACACTTTGTTTGAAGGGGTGTGCATAAGACTGACATGAAACTGTCACATGATATAACACCTGTTGTAATGTTTATGACTGTTGTTGACACTTTTAATGGACTTTTTATGCAAGTTTTAATGGAAATTTACTTTAAGTGTCATTATTTACCAAATAGTGCAAAGTTGACACTTTTAATGCATCTTTTAACGCAACTTTACATTAAAAGTGTCATTATTTACTGAATGACACTTCATGACAACAGTCATAAACATTCATGAAGAGTCATTTATGTTCATAACAGGTGTTATGTCAGGTTTATGCACAACTTTTCAAATTTTTACTTAAGTTAGAAGAGTTGGCTGAAAACCCATAATCATCTATTCTAACTTTTATAATTGAATGCCTCCAGTTCATTTTGTTTGTACTAACATTGAGTCAGCTGTTGTAGTATATGCACACTATTTGAAGGGGTGTGCATAAGACAGACATGACACTATCATGAACATGAAGAAGCCTAATGGAAAGTACAAATGTTTTTGTACTTTCCATGTGAATGTTTGCAGCTATTGTCTTTCTGTAAATAATGACCTTATTAATGTAAAGTTGCACTAAAAGTCCATTAAAAGTGTAAACTTTGCATTATTTGGTCAATAATGACCCTTTTAATGGTCATTAAAAGGGTCATTATTGTTAAAATCTGTATTAAAAGTCCATTAATGGTAACAGTTATAAACATTCAAGAAGACTCCTTCACGTTCATAACAGATGTTATGTCAGTCTTATGCACATCTCTTTAAGTAAAATGCTACCAATTTTTCTTGAGATACTAATTTTTTTTTTTTTTCTGATCACGTGAAACTGTGTTCATCCTTTTAGATGCATACACTCTCTGCTGTTTCCTGTCATAAACTCCAAATGAATCGCCTGCATGTTGCTGGGATTCCCTTAGAAATATTCACTGTCCCACTGCTTGTGCACCCACCCAAAATTCCTCAGCTGGATTAGAAGCACATTAAACTTCACATTTTAATTCAGCTGTTGCTTAAAATAGCCTCATTTCCTCACACATACACGTGTAATTTAACAGATTTGTTTTTGCCCATTCTGTGGGGGCTATTCACAGCTTTAAAGGCGAAACAAATGGAGTCCAAATGCCAGTCTCATTAAGCTTTGTGTGTATACATGTGCGGTGAGCGATGAAGGGTTAGTGCTGTGCACAGGGCATGTTTGAAAGGGAGCTACAGTGCTTCCTGTCTGAGTGATGGGTAGTGACCACAGTCCTGCGTGGGTGTTTCTTTTTGAGTCAGTTGACCTTGTTCTCAGAGAAAATAAACCTGCAAGCAGAAATAGAATAGGCAAGAAAATCATATTCAGAAGTTAAGAGTTGAAATAGCTTTGCTCTTCTTTATTGTTGGGAAAATGTTAGTTTTTCTCCAATTTTCTTTATGTTGTTCAAACAAAGGGACTTTGGAGGAGATTATGAAAGTGTATTTCATTTGTTTGCAGTGAGACTTTCCTCTTAGTTTGTAGGTGTCTTGATAGGATAAAAATACCGTTTATTGTCCCACAGCAGAGAAATTCATAACATAAGGAAATAAATGTGTACTCTGACTAAATGTGGTCCTGAGTTGGTTAATTTAGAAAGGAAAATGCTCAAGATTTGCGTTAAAAAAGCAAGAAGAAGTAAGAAACTGCAAATAGAGATGTGCAAATAACAGCAGAGTTATAAAAACTCATGGAGTTTGTTGGGAGCAGTGATGGTTTTAAGTCTTAGAGCTGATAGGAGGAAGGATCTGTGATCATGCTTCTTTTTGCACCCAGGATGCAACAACCTGTCTCAAAGATTATGCTTTTGCTTATTTTATGTTCTGCTGATGACCATTTCTTTAAAACAAACTATTCAGATTTACCATGCAATTAAGCATGAACACGCTCCTAAAGGATCAGTTCAGCTCCTATTTGTTCCAGACTAAATCAATACAATGACATTTCTGCCTACTTTTACTTTGTACCAATACATCTCACTTTTGCATATCAGTTTATTTCTCTTAGTAGTGAAATATTTTGATGAATAAAAATAACATCTTCTAATGACTTAATGTTACACCCTATTTTCCTGTATTTGGGGCAGTTTTTGCGTATGAAGTATAAACTGTAAAACTGTCAATTACCTGCTGATTGTTATTTACTGATTGCATTATTATGTCTTTACCAGTAGACTCCTTGAAAATGGTGTCAAAACATCAATATGATCATTTATCGTTTAACTTCTGGGACAATTTGTCATCCAGGAAAACTTGTGAAGTCGTGCTCTCCACAGGCTGAATAGAAGCCCTGAAGGACTGTTTATAGTTTCCAACATGCCATGTTTGTCAGAGGAACGCAAAATAAAAAATGATGCAATTTGTTTCTGTTTGTGTTATAGCTTTTATTTTTCAGGACAATAATTCTGACCCGTCTTGCAGATGGATCTCCGTGCTAACCAACAGCAAGGAGGAGGCTTTAAACATGGCTTTCCGAGGTGAGCAGAGCAGCGGCGGGGAGGACGGATTAGAGGACTTGACTAAAGCCATCATAGAAGACGTGCTGCGCATGCCAGGCAACGAGATCTGCTGCGACTGCGGAGCTGCAGGTCTGTGCTGCTGCTGTCCACAGAGACACAGTGCTGAGTCAAGCCTCACCTTGTCCTGAGAAGAGGAGCCAACTTCCTCTTCTGATCTGTTAGCTGGAAATGTTTTATTTAAGCCCACAAGCTGTGTCACAGTTCGCTCTGTCTGACTGCAGATCCTGAGCAGAGCACCTAAATATCGTACTCAATTAAGAGTAGCGCTACTTCAACATATTAAAAAGTAAGAGTAAAAATGTATTTGGTAAAAAGTCTACTCAAGTCTTCAGTAACGGATCAAATTACCAGTCATTTAATATTTAAAAATTACATTCTCAGGTGAGACAAAATGTAAAGTTAAGTGGACATTTTTGTATTTTAAGGATAAATATGACAAAAATTCATATAACTAACAAAAAAAAATAACAAAATCAGGCAAAAGAAAATTTTCCTAAATTAGTTTCTTATATTACAAACTTATAAAACTTTAACAAAACCTGCAGGTGTGTGTCTGGTAAAGTTTTGGTTAAAACACGTCTGTTTTTCAGTCAGTGGGTAGAAAATCCAAAATATTCCTCAAGTAAGAGTACAGATACTTCATAATAAAATTACTCAAGTAAAAGTAAAAAGTACGTTTTAAAAAAAGTTACTCGAGTAAATGTAATCGAGTAAATGTATCCGGTCCTGAATAAACCAGAGTGTGAACGCTAACGCTGTTAGCATGAAGCAAAGAGTCAGCACTCTGGAGGCCTGCAGACATTCAGGCTTCTGACAGTGAACACACACGTCGCATGTTTGCATACACAGATCCACACACACTATCAGCAGCTTTCTGACTGACCAGAAGCAGGATCTTAAGTTCTGAAGGAGAAAAAAAACAACATTTCAAGGCTTGAGAAACAACAACATTACATCACTTTGTTACATAAGTCACACACGCGCCGCCGACCCCTGCAATCTGAGGGGAGGGGAGGCAATTTGTCGCATCTGTGCTCTTGTTGCTGCATCCATCGATACGCCCAGATTTGGTTATGAATGTGTTTCAGATGTCTCGTTTTCTTAATGAGATTCAACCGCTAGTGTTGCTTTTCTTCTCTTAGCATTGCGCTACCTTGGCTAGAGAAGAAAGAGGTCGTCATTGAAGCTGAGACCCTGCTCTTCTTCCTGTGTGTGATTTGCAGCGTCAGAGGTCACCCTGCAGTTATTCACTCGTCATGCTCAACATGCTCTCTGTAGCATCTGGTCGTTGTGTTTATCTGGTCGACTCGTTTGTTTTTGAGCTTTTTCTACTGTTTTCACTGAATCACAGAGTTGGGAGAGGATTGAGTTATAGCTGACTGATAGTGATTCTTACCTCGGTTAGTGGTTCACTGATGTTTGAGCTGTTCTTTTTACTTTGTGAGACAGGATGTCTCTGGTTGGATGTTTAAAGGTTGCTTAGTTACCAGTTGCTTCATCCATTTCTAAAATCGGTTTTTATCTCAGTTATGACAAAATGCACAGCTGGCATAAACAAGGTTCATCCATCCATCTGTACGACCATCCATCCATCCGTCCATCCATCACTGTTCTCCGTCCGTTCATCCATCCACTCATCCATCCATCCATCACTTTTTTCCATCCATCCATCCGTCCATCCATCACTGTTCTCCGTCTGTTCATCCATCCATCCGTACATCCGTACACCAGCCGTACATCCGTCCATCCATCCACCCATCCATCCATCCATCCATCCATCCATCCATCCATGTTTTCATCCATCTGTCTGTCCATGCATCCATCCATCCGTCCGTCCGTCCATCCATCCATCCATCCATCCATCCACTCATCCATCCATCCATCACTTTTTTCCATCCATCCATCCGTCCATCCATCACTGTTCTCCGTCTGTTCATCCATCCATCCGTACATCCGTACACCAGCTGTACATCCGTCCATCCATCCACCCATCCATCCATCCATCCATCCATCCATCCATGTTTTCATCCATCTGTCTGTCCATGCATCCATCCATCCGTCTGTCCATCCATCCATCCATCCATCCATCCATCCATCCATCCATCCATCCATCCATCCATCCATCCATGTTTTCATCCATCTGTCTGTCCATGCATCCATCCATCCATGTTTTCATCCATCTGTCTGTCCATGCATCCATCCATCCATCCATCCATCCATCCATCCATCCATCCATGTTTTCATTTATCCATCCACACATCCGTACATACAATTTTTAAATGTTTGTGACTTTGGAAGTATTTTGTTATTTTTTCATAACTAGTTTTTCATCCTTTTAGAAACTGCCCGAAGGAGAATAAGAAAAACACGTCTTTTTCTTTTTTTTTTTTTTTTTTACATGATTGTGATGTTGGCAATCAAGTTTCCTGGTGATCACATTAGATTTCTGTTTTGCCACGTTAGTATCCAGATTTAGGAACCGCTCCTCTGTTGAATTGTTGTGTGACATAGATATTGTAAGAGGTGAAGTTTGTGTATTAATCAAGCTGTCAAATCAACTTGGAACTCCTGCTGTTATTTTAGTCAGACACTGAAGGCCTCAGTTTGAAGTTGATGTGTGTCACGTTTGGATTTCTCATTATTTTCTGGCAACTCGTTTCATATTCTGCAGCAAATTGTTCTCACTGCTCAGTCTGACGTACGTATTAAACTCTGGTTCCCGTCATGGCAGAGCCCAAGTGGCTGTCCACCAACCTGGGGATCCTGACCTGCATCGAATGCTCTGGGATCCACCGTGAAATGGGCGTCCACATCTCCCGCATCCAGTCCATGGAGCTGGACAAGCTGGGGACCTCAGAACTGTTGGTGAGGCTCACTAATCATTGATTATTGATTTATGTTCATCTATGGGCCATGCTGCTTTTCACTAATATAAGACATCCGTCCATCCATCCGTCCATCCATCCATTACTGCCATCCATCCATCCATCCATTACTGCCATCCATTACTGACATCCATCCATTACTGACATCCATCTATCCATCCATTACTGACATCCATCTATCCATCCATTACTGACATCCATCCAGCCATCATCCGTCCATCCATCCATCCATCCATCCATTACTGCCATCCATCCATCCATCCATTACTGACATCCATCCATTACTGACATCCATCCATCCATCCATTACTGACATCCATCCATCCATCATCCGTCCATCCATCCATCCATCCATCCATTACTGCCATCCATCCGTCCATCCATTACTGACATCCATCCATTACTGACATCCATCTATCCATCCATTACTGACATCCATCCATCCATCCATTACTGACATCCATCCATCCATCATCCGTCCATCCATCCATCCATCCATCCATTACTGCCATCCATCCATCCATCCATTACTGCCATCCATCCAGCCATCCATCCATCCATTACTGCCATCCATCCATCCATCCATTATTGCCATCCATCCATTACTGCCATCCATCCATTACTGACATCCATCCATCCATCCATTACTGCCATCCACCCATCCATCCATTACTGCCATCCACCCATCCAACCATCCATCCATTACTTCCATCCATCCATCCATCCATCCATCCATCCATCCATCCATTACTGCCATCCATCATCCATCCATCCATCAATCCATCCATCAATCATCCATTACTGCCATCCATCCATCCATCCATTACTGCCATCCATCCATCCATCATCCATCCATCCATTACTGCAATCTGTCCATCTATCCATCCATCCATCCATTACTGCCATCCATCCATCCATCCATCCATTACTGCCATCCATCATCCATCCATCCATCAATCCATCCATCAATCATCCATTACTGCCATCCATCCATCCATCCATTACTGCCATCCATCCATCCATTATTGCCATCCATCCATTCATCCATCCATCCATTACTGCCATCCATCCATCCATCCATCCATCATCCATCCAGCCATACATCCATTACTGCCATCCATCCATCATCCATCCATCCATCCATCCATTACTGCAATCTGTCCATCCATCCATTACTGCCATCCACCCATCCATCCATTACTGCCATCCATCCATCCATCCATTACTGCCATCCATCCATCCATTACTGCCATCCATCCATCACTGTTCTCCATCCATACACACACACACCCACCCGCACACACCCCTACATATATATATATATATATATAAATTACAGCTTGTGAATTGTAGTAACCCGATCTGACTGCATGTTTCTGTCTGTCTCTCAGTTGGCCAAGAATGTAGGAAACAGTAGTTTCAATGAAATCATGGAGGCCAACCTCCCGTCCCCTTCTCCGAAACCCAACCCCTCTAGTGACATGTAAGTACTTCTCCCAGCCGGACGTCTTCCTTCACAGAAAACCTTCCTGAGAAACTCCACTTTGTCCTCAGGACGGTGAGGAAGGAGTTCATCAACGCCAAGTACGTGGACCACAAGTACTCGAAGAAGACGTGCACGTCGGCGGCGGCCAAGATGATCGAGTTGTTTGAGGCCATACAGACCCGGGACCTGCTGGCTCTCATTCAGGTCTACGCCGAGGGGGTGGAGCTGATGGAGCCGCTGCCGGAGGCGGGACCGGTGAGTGGGACCGCTGCGTCACCTCTGAGCGTGTCCGGAGAGAGATATGAAGCCAAATGTTTCTGCACAACCATGTTTGGGTTTTTCGTGCTATTTTGCTTTCTTAAAGATCAAGCTGAAAGGTGTGCTCTGGAAATGATTGCATTTAATTTAAAATGACAGTTGACATAATATTTTTATTTTCCTTCTATAGAGAAATGTTAGTTTAAGCCGTCTGATCCAGGCTTATGAATTGTTCAGTCATTAAAAGTTTGAGTAGACTGTAGCTTTAAATAAAGCAATAAATAAGTTTTAAAAAGCTATTTGTCCACAGTAAAGGTAAATGTATTTGTAGGAATCAACCAGTCATTCTCCAAATGTAAGAATGTCGCACCAGATGTTAGGCATGGTGGTGGCGGCATTATGCTGAGATTCTGTTCTGCTGCCTGGCTGTTTGTGATTCACTCAAATAGAAGGAAAAACTGCCCGCAGGGTCACACATTAAAATCATCAACTCCAAGTTTTGAGTTCATTAATCTACCAATGAATGCAAAAAAATAAATTAAATACTCAGGCACAGATATGTGTAGCAAAATATCCACTTAAAACTTCCAGCAGTCCACAGATCTGAGGGTTTCATCATTAAGTGACTTGAAAAACCCAACAATAAGATATTTTTACCAACTCCAGGAAAGAAATGGGTGTAAGCGACTGGAAAAAGTCTGAGTCATCTGACAGCAGGTGCTGCTAGCCAGCAAACCACTGCCACTTAGATCTGCAACATCTGTGCCGATTCCTTATTCCCTTAAATGGCGACACATGTGCTCTTGTGTCTGTTTTTTTCTCCTTTTATTTATTTTGCCGCACTGCCCGTTTCCTGCAGTTTGCTCTCCGTTTGCGGCGCCTCTTCAGGCGTTTTAATGAAAGTTAAATAACGGGCAGTGGAGACGGCACGCGTGATCAGATTTAATCCGACGTAAATGGGTCAGGGTTTTACAACGCCAACATGGTAGTTCCTCTGATTAAAAAATTAGGTGTGCGACGGTGCAGCAGAGTAACAAGGATGAGAGAGGATATGAGTTGGTGACGAAGGGAGCTGCTGCTGCTGCTGCTGCTGTCGTCTGCACTGTGAAGTCTGAGTCACCACTATCCGATCTGCTGCTGTCAGTAACTCCGATTGCTGCAAAGTGACATCCAAACCCCGGCTTTACACGGCATAAAAAGGCTAGTCCATCCTTTGACCTTTTCAAGGGTGGATGCAGTAATTATTTTCTCATATTTCCGTCCCTGTTTGTGAATTTAACGCCTTTTTTAGAGGCAAAATTTTGCAAAAAACTCAGCTTTAACAATGTAGAATTGCTATTTTTAGGAGCCATTTTGTTTACTGCAGTTTCTTTAAATCCTCAAACAACCTCTCACACACATACACACACCCACACGCCCCCCCACACACGCACACACACCACAGAATACAGAATGGATGTTGCCTCAGTGTGGCTCTGCTGTGTTTGATGGCCCCCTGCAGGAAGCTGGAGAGACAGCTCTGCACTACGCTGTCCGGACCGCCGACCAAACATCACTGCATCTGGTGGACTTCCTTGTGCAGAACAGGTAGCGAAAAATGTATATAGAGTGGATTAACTCTATATCTGCAAGAGAAGGAAAACTTGTCTGCAGAAACAAATTGTATTAGTCTCTTTTTTTATATAAAGCTGAAGAGCAGAGGTAGGCTTAGTGCTGCTCTGCTCAGATTCCCACAAGGCAAAAAGAAATGGGTCAAGCTCTTGCTCTCTGCTTTAATTTATTCCCTTTTTCCAATTGCTTATCCACCACAGAATTAAAGCTTTAAATAATAACCTCCCTTATTAAATGTAATTTCTTAAAATGTTGCATAATTACATGTCAGACAGATACAAAAAGTGAGGAATCAGAATGTTTTTTCCTGCAGTGGTAACCTGGATAAGCAGACCGAGTGGGGGAACACCGCCCTGCATTACTGCTGCATGTACGAAAAGCCAGAGTGCCTCAAGTTGCTCCTGAGAGGCAAGCCGGCCACCGACATCGGTGAGTCTCTGTCGTCTGTGCTCGCGCATCAGCCTCAAAGTGTTAATCATTTTCGTCTTTTTTTTTTTTATCTGGCTCTTTTCCCTTCCTCAGCCAATCAGAACGGAGAGACGGCCCTGGATGTTGCCAGGCGACTGAGGAACACTCAATGCGAGGAGGCAGTAAGTGCCGCTGGAAACGATGGATGTCGGAGGAGAAAATACAAAAGCCATAAAAACGCACTGAAAACATAAACATCGGTTTGGTTAAATTAGAGATTTTTGGAGCTTAAAACAAACCAGATAGGATTGATACTAAGGAGAAATGGAGGTGTTTAATCAGAACACTAGATGGCAGTGTTGAGTCTGTGTTGAGCCTCAGGCAACTGGGACAACAGAGTGGAAAAAATAGTTAATGTGCTTGTTATTAATGCAAATATGAGCAGACTGTTTCACACCCACTGTATGTAGAATTTAAAATACCTTTTACATTTATTTTTTAAACACACAAAAGTATTCACACACCCCTTTTTTTTTTGCCTAGTTACAGCAAACTTCAATGTATTTTGTATTTTACCAACACAAAATAGTGCTTGATTGTGAATTGGACAAAAAGTGTTTTTATTTTTCTCAACACTAAACACTAATCAACATTCTGATGTATAATCACGTCATTTGTTGATTTTTGTGTTTTTATGATGTGAAGGACTTTGCACTGCCTTGTTGCTGAAATATTCAATACAAATAAACTTGATTGATTGATTGATTCACAAATATACAGCTGAAAAGTGTGGCATGCATTTGTATTGAGCCCCCTTTATTTTGACATCACTAATATTAGTCCTGCAACCTACAAATATGGCTTGTGGTGTAGATACTTTCATCCTAAAACATGGTGGTGAAAGTATCATGCTGTGGCTTTATTGTAACATTTTCAGTATGTAGATTAACACACACGGTAAAAGATTTGCAGCTGTAATTGCAAAAACAGGAAATTCTGGAGCTGGATACATATTTTTAATTACAGAAGAAAATGTTTAAAACTATTTTTGTTTGTTTGTTTCCACTTGTTGCAACCCAGCTCACCAAGCTCTAACTGGTTCTAAAGGAAAGTGGTTTAATCATTTCCTTTTGCCAGACAGAAATATAACCATACAGCAAGAGAGTCAAATTTAAAATGACCAAGACACTTGAAGTCTTCTCAGTTATGCTTTACGTTGTGTTGGTTTTCACAAAAATGCCACTAAATTCAGTAAATATAAAGAACGTAAAGGTGTGTAGATACTTTTGTAAATCTAACTCATGACATTCCTGTTGGCCACAACTTTTGTGTTTTTAGTCACAAGACATGAAAGGTAGGGTTTTTCATAAAGCATAATTTTAGATGTTGACTTGTGTGTTTTTGTGCTTCTTTTTCTCTGATTCAGCTCGTCCAGGCTGCAGAGGGGAAGTTCAATCCTCACATCCATGTGGAGTACGAGTGGAGCCTCAGACTGGAGGAGATGGACGAAAGCGACGACGACCTGGACGACAAGGTGATGACACGGTGTTCATGTCTCCACCTCTCCTCCTTTTAAGAAACAACATTTAAAAATAGAAGCATAAACATCAAGGCCAGGCCTTTGCTGCCTAAATTTATATTAACTAATTAAATAGATTTTAATGCCTTAGAAATCTTCACGCAATTATTCGCGTTTTTCTTTTGTACATATAAAAAGTATGGAGTATTTTTGTTCTCGTGGTATTTATTAGTGATGGGTAAATGAGGCGTCATGAAGCGTTTCAACTCATAGCAAAACTGTGTCGATACTGTGTCACTGAATACTGACACCTGCTGGAAATATCTGTTTTCTTTTTTAAGGAGAAAGTAGTGAATATGGTCTCCCAATATTCAACATCAACTAAGGGAAACTTAGTCTTCTGCATACAGCTGACAGAGAAGATCGATTTTATTTTCTGGTTCTTAATGCCTCTGTTTTCCAGGTTTTTATGTTCAGGAAGTTTTACAAGAAGTCATTTTGAGACTGATCAGTGTTTTTTGTCCGCGTCCCTCTCCAGCCCAGTCCCATCAAGAAGGACCGCTCTCCCAGGCCGCAGAGCTTCTGCCACTCCTCCAGCCTGTCGCCTCACGACAAGCTCTCCCTGCCCGGCTTCATCAGCCAGAGGGACAAGCAGCAGCGGCTCTCCTACAGCGCCTTCACCAACCAGATGTACAGCGCCTCCACCGACCTCAGCTCCTCCCCCGTGGCCGACGGGCCGCCGCTGCCGCCCAGGAACCAGGGCAAAGGTCAGACATGCCTGCTCCGAGAGCGTCCGCTGTTATTCCAGCCGGGTTTCAGAGTTTATCTGCTTTTTGAAATTCAAATTCAGGATCCTGCAGATATCAATGCAAATGTGAGCTTCTAATCCAAGGACGCATAAAAGGCTGTGCACTGCAAAAACTCAAAATCTTACCAAGTGTTTTTGGTCCAAATAGCTTAGTTTGCTTAGCAATTGAAATAAGACAAAAACGACAAGTAACTTTTTAGCAAGATATAGGAGCTTGTTTTAAGAAATAATTTCTTAATATTGATAAAAACGTTCTAGTTTCACTTGTGAAATAATCGAGGGAGTGAAACTAGAACTTTTTCATCAATATTAAGCAATTATTGACTAAAAACAAGCTACTATATCCTATAAATTTACTAGTAAGTTACTTTTGTCTAATTTCAATCTTACTAAAGCATTTACACTGGTAACTTCTCCAAAAACATAGACTTTTTGGAGAAGTTACCAAAAAGTCTATGTTTTTGGTAAACATAGACTTTTACCAAAAAGTCTATGTTTACTTTCAAGTTAACATAGACTTTTTGGTAAGTCTATGTGTTATTACTGTAGAGAGAATCTGAACATATACGGATTCATTATCAGGAGAGAATTAGCAGCAGGTTAATGGGAAGTTTCCACTTTGCTCAATCACCACACACACACACACACCCGCACACACCCTGCAGTGGTATGCAGTTTGTCAGCATACAGATCAGAGGGTGGAAATCAGGTGTCATTAGGATTACTTATAAAGTAAACTTGGAGGAAAACACAGCCTCAGGAGAAGGCAGGTGATGATTGTGTTAGAGAAAGGGACGCTAGAAACACACTTTGTCCAATTATGGTTGTGTTGCTGTCTCTGCAGTATTGCAAATAAAAATAACGTTCCTCCCTCTGTCACAACATCATCAGTGTCAAAAACATCACAAAAGGCTGCGTAAGCCGTTTAATCTGTTGTTATTCCAGTGTCAGCTGCAGAGCAAAACAGACCCTTAAGCCTTAAGATGCAGTTAATACAGTTGTCTTAACTGAATTTCATTTAGTTCTTCTGTTTCTTTTTTTAAGAGTTTTCTTTTTCACACCATTTTTTATTTTTTTATTTTCTCCAACACTTTCTGTTTATTTTCGCTGACTCCTAGTTATGCCAACCAATATCTCACTTCATACAGTGTCTTTTTATTCAGTGTTTGTAAACATCTGGTTTTAACTGTATATTACAATTAGCACAATTAGCGCAGTTAGCATTACTATCTTTGCTTTACTCTGTGTGGCCTTCCTATTATCTTCTCCTCTCTCGACTTCATTTAAAACTTCCCGCATGTACTTAAAACAACTAACATTGTGTACTTTTCACTCAGTAACTTTAACAGTAAAGAGTTTAGCTGCTAGCCTGAGCCGGTAGCATTAGCATGTGGTTTGTTACTCAGAAAGTAAGCCTGTCATCACAATAATAAATTTTGCTGGACACTAATCAGGAAGTATTATTGAGTTTCAGACCAGAACGTCACTGATGAGGACTAATAAGGCTGAAAGATTTTGAGCTTATTTCTTTTTGCATCTGTAACCATTGTTGACTGGATAAATGTCTGAGTTATTAACTTGAATTTAATTTCCAATAACAGAAGAAACATTAACTTCTTAGCTTTCAGAAAAATGTCAGGGTGAGACTTTATGATCTGATGCTTAGGCTAAGTTGGAAGAAGGACAATAACAAATATTATATCTGTGAAGTCATAAAAAATACTAGTGTTTGTAATTGTTAAAACCAGTAATGTAATCTCAAAAAAATAATACATTTTTTCTTGTGTTCCCAAAGTTGAACTTAGCTCAGCCTGTTGAAGTGTGAATTTGTTCAAATCTAATAAAGAGCTGAACTGTGCTGCTTATGTTGGCCTGAAATCTAATCAGAGTGTTGGCTGTCTCCTGGTGGACGTCCCAGCCTTCAACTGACCTCTTTGTCACGTAAAATGGTCTCTAACTGAAGACATTTCTGTCCATTTATTCACAACTCTGTGCCTGTTTCTGCTGTTTATTGGGAAAGGAAATGAACTCTATTGGTTTGTAGACTTGAAAAAAATACTCACACCAATTGAACTTTTCTGTCGAAGCATATTTAAAGGCTTTTGCCCATTCTAGCTCAAACTCAGACAGATTGTCACAAAATTTTAATTGGATTTTATTCTGGAATTTAACTAGGCCAATGTAGCACATGGATTATTGGCTCTAAACCATCCCATTTAATCTCAGTCTGTAGCGAAATCTGTTTGGATGTGAAGTCAGAGCTAAGAGTGGTCTGATTGTGATTTAAACTTAATTCATAATTCCATAAGCATGATTTTCAGCCATTGTTTATGTCCTGATTATGTCCAGACTCCGTCTGTCTTCTTCTGGTACAGAATTCTGACACGTGACTCGTGAATGATATAAATGTTGAAATTTATCCGCCGTTCAGAGTTCAGACGCTTGGAAAACAATTGGATACATACCTTTGTGGCACAGATTGGATTTTTTGGGGGGTGAAAATATCAGAGTTGAGCCGTTGAGGTCGCTGTGAAAAAGTTGGATTTGATGAGTTTCCGACTCGAACTGTGGATTTCTGCAGCTCCTCCAAAGTCCGTTTAGAAGTTCCTCTGTTATACGTATAATATTCCAATGAAATGAGTTAAAGTTTGTGGTTGAAAATTTGTGGAAAAGTTTGCGTAACAGCTCAAAGGTTCAGTTGTTTTTTTTTTTGTTCTCTGAAGCTGATTTTAATGAATAGCTGCAGTTTGTTGTTGTAGGGTCATGTTAGATAGTTAAAGTCGATCTTTGAGACGGTAAGCAACATCCACAGATTAACCTGCTAACTCTTCAGCTTGTTCGCCATTTTCTCCTCTCTTTTTGCTTCGCCTGTCACTGATAAGGTTTCATCTTATTTTCCAGCGTGTGTGTGTGGGAGCAGCTCTTCATAAAGGCCGACTCGCTCAGAGATTCTCTCCCACACTCCTCATCTCCGCTCTGTTTTTCTTTCTCTTTTTTTGTTTCTCTATTCTTTCAGCTCCACACTTGGCATTCCTTGGCTCTCATTCGCACTACGCCACTCTGGCTGGCACCCGACCATACATCAGTGAATATCTTGGTTTAAGTTCTTCCCTCCTTTTTATCCCTTTGGTTTGTTTCCTTCTTTACAGCTCAGATGTGCAGTTTGGTGGTTGAACCATTAAGGCTCGCTATTACTGCTTGCCTATGTTATTCTTGTAATATTTCTGAAGTGATGCCCTGCCGTTGCTGAGCTGTAAACCTTTAACCACACCTATTGCTCTCTGGCTGAGCTCTCTACTGGCTGCTTTCATCCTACTTTACTCTACATTAGTAAACTAGTGAGTCCCATTAGACATAATTCAGAAAGAAAACCCCAACAAGCATCCCGAATCCTTCCACCAGTGGCTTATATTTGTATCCAGACAATTTTGCTGTTTTGTTCTGACTCCTCCATCCCCGCTTTGGGGATTATTTTTGTTGGGTTTGTTTAGGGCTGGACAATAAATCAATAACAATATGTATTGCAGTAGACATATGATCAATATCAGTAATTAATACATCTGATAGGATATCCAATATAAAGAGTACTCTCTGAACTCCTTATAGAGTAAACAAGGAATCAACTAACTCACTCACTCTTTGGTTGCCTAGCAACTCACGCATTCTTTGGTTGCCTAGCAACAACTTGTTGAGTAACTTGTGCAGCAGCAGTTGCCTCATGACTGCTTAAAAATAAGGTTAATAATAATGGCGTGAATTGAAAACTGTGGATAAAACCAGAAAGTAAGCCTGCCATCACGATAACAAATTTTGCTGGACAACAAATTGTCCCAGAAGTTATTGCGATGAATGATAATATTGAATTTTTGAGATCATTTTCAAGAAATATAATGCTTATGTTGAGGAAGTCAGCAGAAACAGACAAAAAAGTATTTTGAGTCTCGCTTTATTCTCAATGTCTTCCAACAGAAAAACAAATGACAACCATTGGTCTTCTCTCTCCCCTTCACAATAAGAGCCTAAATTCTGGTGTGAAATATATACGTTTGTGTCCGCCATAATGGCAAAATAATCTCAAAGATTATTAAACTTTAAATTCTAATGAACATTAAATACTGGAACTGAAAGACATTTTAAATATACAAAATAAATAAATAAAACTACATAAACAACAAATAATATGAATTATCTGTAAACCAATGACTGAAGACTTTTATCATCTAATTTTCTGGTAGAAAGAAAGAAGGAAAAGGAAAAAAAGTGATAAATAATACAAATAGAAATTATGATGTAATTAATTGATTTATTGCCGGAAAAGTGAATCCACCATTTTGGTAGTATTTCAGATATTTAAAAGAAAAAAACTAATTAGTAATTATCAATATTGACCGATATGAAACGCTTATATCGTGACACTTTTTTCAGCCATAGCGTCCAGCCCTAGGTTTGTTTGATTCGTTGACTTCATCGCCTCATGTGTCTTATGTGTCACTCCTCCAGCTCCTCCCCCATCCGGCCCTCCTTCCACACTCACACCAGGAGGCAGCTCCACCCTGTCCAAGAAGAGACCTCCGCCCCCGCCTCCTGGACACAAACGCACCCTGTCCGACCCACCCAGCCCGCTCTCTCACAGTCCGCACAGTAAAGGGGGCGCAGTAACCGGGGGTGAGACTGCAAAGCACACGAGAAACAGCAGATAGGCGGCTCGACTCGGGGTCTCCGCTCCACATATCAGATGGAAATAAAGAGCTGTTGTTTGAGATTAGGAGCCAGTATTAGAAACACAAAGTCATTTTCTCCATCAGACTTCTAAAGAGTTTCCTGTTGGTGAAGCTTCAACCATATTTAGACGGTTTATTAGCCTCTTCCTGTTGGGAAGGAAGAGTTTCTATACAGGACGGAGACATAGACGAGATGTTCTCTGAATCCATCCATCCATTCATCCATTCAGCCATCCATCCATCCATCCATCCATCCATCCAATGGTTCAGTCATCCATCCATCCATTCATTGGTCCATTGGTTCACCCATCCATCCATCCATCCATCCATCCATCCATCCATCCATCCATCCAATGGTTTATCCATTCATTCATTGGTCCATCCATCCATCCATCCATCCATCCATCCATCCATCCATCCATCCAATGGTTCAGTCATCCATTCATTGGTCCATTAGTTCATCCGTCCATCCATCCATCCATCCAATGGTCCATCCATCCATCCATCCATCCATTCATTGGTCCATTGGTTCACCCATCCATCATCCATCCATCCATCCATCCATCCATCCATCCATCCATCCATCCATCCATCCATCCATCCATCCAATGGTTTATCCATTCATTCATTGGTCCATCCATCCATCCATCCATCCATCCATCCAATGGTTTATCCATTCATTCATTGGTCCAACCATCCATCCATCCATCCATCCATCCATCCATCCATCCATCCATCCATCCATCCATCCATCCATCCATCCATCCATC
>CAEGAE010086725.1:0-31317 GCA_903067095.1 Girardinus metallicus | reverse complement strand
GGGTGGGGGGGGGGGGGGGGGGGGGGGGGGGGGGGGGGGGGGGGGGGGGGGGGGGGGGGGGGGGGGGGGGGGGGGCGCTTGGGGTCAGCATGGAAGAACGAAATGCTGCGGTTGCCTGTTGGGCTGAGAGGGGTGTAACAGAAAATTAAAACGCCATAAGGATCCTCGTAAAGTCATTGTCGGCCTCGCTCACAGCAACGGTTAAAACACCAGACTAGACCTAATCTGTTATTGGTCTGATGTGGGGGGGGGGGTCCAGCAGTACTGAGTTGTTAATGGGATTACAAGTTCTTGTATATGTTGCAAAGGAATATTTGGTTTTATGTGTGTGTGTTTTTCTTTAAGTGTCACTATTAAATTAGAGCCTGCACTGTTAGCCAGTATTTTTATCTGTACTATATTTCCTTGACATTGTTTCCCACTGAAGCAGACTTCAGTTTTCAGGAAGCGTTTGGCTTTGCCAACTCGATTCGTCACGTCGATGTGGTAAAAGTTAAGCGTAAACAGTGACAATATTCAGATCCGATGTATCTGCTCGCAGTCCTGACAAAGGCAGTTTGTGTGCGTGGCCTCCTACTATATCGACATAATATTTTGACAATCTTACATGTGTTCTTCCACATTTTCACAGTATAATCACAATGTATGTCCGATAGCATTCCTCATTTGGAAGAGCCGTGCAGAGAGCAGCTGGAATGCTGCTCACTAAACGTTATGAAAGTGTTAAATTAATGAAGCAGGAGAACAGCTTTTTACTGGAGTTTATGTTTGCACGCAATTGGCTGGAATTACATTGGAAGAGCTGAATTTTCAACAAGTGCTATCAAAATGTATAGCAAACATGCTAGCAAAAGGGTAGTTCTTTCGCAGACTGTTTATCTACCTACACTTTAAAGCTATGCAGTTAGCACATAAATCATATTGATTGTTATTGAAGGATTGAGGTGGGAAATGCCTAATTTTAAGTGACATCACAAGTAGAAAAGTCCAATGATTTCTGTAAATTACAACAGGAAAGTGTGCGAGTATTTAGAAAAAAGTCATGTGGCTAAATGAGCATCTTGGCAATATTTGACACAGTGTGTGCAGGATTAAAGAGACTGCTTAAGGTCAAATCTCTCTGGGTTTAAAAAGGCAGCCTTTCATTAAATAACATATTCCCAGCTATGAAAGACGATAAAAACGTAGCAGGAAATTAAAAAAGCTGCACCTGACTTTAATTTGCTAAAGCATTTTCAATAACATTTTGATAAATTATGTATGGAAAATCGTGATTTGAGATAAATTGCAGGATTTTTTTAAAGACCAAACTAGACGTAAAAAAGAAATTATATTTAGGTGACAATTCCATGGTTTATACATTTGAAGAAAGTGTTTAAAACCATTTTTTTTTTTTACATAATTGTGCAGTCAGAAGGGTAATTTCTTGGCTCAAAATAGCTATTTTTTTTTTTTTTTTGTTACAACATGCAGAAAAATATATCTGTTGCTGCGGCATAGAACAGGATCTTTCTCGTCTCTGAGTACCGCATTAGTCTGAGCAAATTATGTTTGTACACGCTGTCTAAACTCGCCGGATTCCCGGCCCCTGTGTGCACAACAAGCAAAAGACGAAAATGAAAATAAACAGCATCGACTTTGTGTTTTCCTTTCTGCACGTTGCTTCCTAGCGCAACTGATTGTGCAGTTGAAAGAGCGACGCTGTTCACCTGAGATGATAAAAGCATGAATCACTTATTTCAACACTGCTCCGCCTTCACTGTGCCCCTCGGGGATGGGATTCCATTTAGCTGAACCCCCCCGCCCCTACGCTACACACGCACATGCGCACGCACACGCACACTTTCCTCCTGCCACAAAAAAAAAAAAATCTTTTTCCGGCCAGAAGCCAAGATTTTGCTCTGGTGTAACGACACTAACTCAGCGTGTCTTTGCGACACAAACTCGTGTTCTTGCATTTTTTTTTTTTTTTTTACCATCAGTGCGGTTTAGGGGGCTTCTGGGGTTGTTTTGATCTGATCTAGCGAGTGTGAGCGGCAACACGTAAAAGCTGATGTGTGTGTGTGTGTGTGTGTGTGTGCACGTGCATGCGTTCCCTGGGGTCATCTCCTCTTCCCCGCGTCCTTTTTATAAAAGGAAAGATTCAGAGAGAGCAGCAGATGTCGAAGCGCTGACCTTTATGGTGGCAAAGGCTCAGAGGAGAGTTAAAACACATGCCCACCCAGTCGACCCCCACAACTCCCCGCCAGCTCGTGTGAACACACAGTCAGCTACTTCACCTGCGGCACTGGAGGGACAGGTAAACATCTGATCTGTGCTTCACCTGAGCATCCTGCGACGCGCTCCAGACGCTGTGAAAATCTTCAAAGTGCGTGTGGCATGTGGGGTTGGGAGCCAGTGCAAAAATCACAAGTAAAAACCACAGGCAAAGCAAATTTGCCATGACAACATTGGGGAGGGGGGATTTATTTACTTCATACAGTGGGGCATTGTTTTAGGAGTTCATACATATCTGTTACTTCACATGACTGAACCCCCCCCCCCTCTCCTCTCGCTCTCATCCCTGAGGCCTGTAGTTTCATTCAGGTTTCAGATTCGACTTGTTTGGTCAAGTGAGGAAGGGCCTGTTAAAGCACCACACACACCCAGTGTCTTTTATTTTCTGGTTTCCCTGCTACAGCTGTTTGTCTCAAGAGGAACCCTTTAGGGGGTGGATAAAGTATTTATCCATGTATCCATCTCGGAGACACCCCAGGCGGGTAGAAATGCATGTGTAATTTGCGTTGGATCGTTGCCAGCTTGGCACTCCTTTAGCCATCTGCTTAAGTGCGCACCCAAACAGATATTGTGACATAGTACAGCGTGTACCTGCACTTTTACTCTCCTACTTGTTGATGCAGCATTTCCATGCATCCAGAGAAGCGTGGAAGCCTTCTGTAGCGGTTGGAGTTTCTCTGTTTTGCTTTTTATTCTTTTTGTAGACGTTTTAAGAATTTTTATTTTCTTTGGTTGAGGCATTGCATGTTTGGACAATTATTCCCTTTGGTTTTAGATGGAAAGATTTCGACTCTTATGTTTTTTTTTTTATTTTTTATTTGGGACAGTTGTTATGATGCGTAACCAAGGAAACAAGGTATTGTTTTTACAACTGGTAGCAGCTGATTAGCATCTCTGAAGCTCAAATAATACCTGAACTACAACCCCCAATGCTCGAAGAGTTGAAACGGGGGCTTCATGGATGCATCGCAGAGCGAGGAGGAGGACGTTGAAGCCATATCGTTCATTGATGATATCCCAGGCTCCAACGTCTCTCAGCCTGCCTCCTATTCATATGGCCAGACAGAGATTTAAAGAGGAGCGGCAAAAGCAAATGGAGTGGATTAGCAATGGTTGCCAACAACATATGGTGTCATCTAGGACATGTTACTGTCTCTGCTGCCTGGATACTGAGCTGTTAGCATGTCATAACACTAATCATCATCATAATCATCACGTTTCATCATCTAGTTTATTTGTGTTGCACATTTTAGCAACAAGGCAGTTCACAGTGCTTTTACATAATAAAAAATAAACCTAACCGTTCTGATGAATTGATCTGTTGTGGTAGTTATGCAAGAACAAAGTCTCTTTGTTTGAACACATCCTTACCGATAAATAAAATTTATACCCCTGATTTGAAACCTGAGTATGATGACGTTATGCCAGTTTTCCAAACTTCCAGCTCTAGACGGCGTTAAAAACTTAGAATGTTTGTATAAATTTGCACAAAACACAACATTTGTGCATCTGTGCTAAGAAGCTGTATAGGTGTGCCGTAAGGATGGTGCTGAACAATTTAAGGCAAAACTTAAAGACTTTGTGGCTTTTAAAAGCAGACCTGGCCTCAAGTCCTCTCTCTGTGTTGCTGTTGGCGTCTGCTTCACCGCTTGCTTTAGACAGAAAACCAACAAGTCAGCACAGTGGAAGCATTCAGCTCCGCGTTGTTTTGAAATTCTTTTTGACTTTAATACATTCAGCCTCAGCTTCCAGTGGCGTTTCCTCATGCAATAATGGCAGCGGACCTCCCCGTTCCCCGTCCTCCGCTCCTTTGCTGTTTTACAGTGATTAGTCTCACCAGGGGGATGGCACTTTCTACTCTGTCAGCAGTTTTTGCCCCCGTCATCCCTCCGCATTCAGGATGTTTCATTCACAAAACTCGTCTGGCTCAGTTCGCTCTCACCCTCCCCTCCGCAGACTTTTCTCTTACCTCCTTCCTATGTGGGAGCTGCTGACATGAAGAGGGAAAAACAGCTTAAAGAATTAGAAGTTTGCGATTGTCTATTTTTATCAAACACGTCCAGGAAAGCACACTCTCTTTCTGCCTGTTGAATATTACATCGTGTCCAGTTCAACTCCATCTAGATCGTGACGCTTTTGTTCGCGTCCTAATGTCGGCAGACAATAACACTGTTCAAACATTCAGAGAAAGACGCTAAATATACACAAGATCTCCCTTGTTGGGAAAACCCCTGACGACACCACCTCGGAGCTGCGAGCAACTGCCACTATTGCTGCACAAGATAAGAGGGGAGGGGTGAAGCAGTAAGCCAGGAAATGCTAAATCTTACGCAAACAAGGTTTATTGCCCCCGGGGCAGTTGGTGGCATCGTATGTTTGTTGATGGCCGCGATGCTGACCCACACCTGATCTATTTTAAGGGTGTTTTTTGCTCCTTTTCTTTTCAGTCTTTTGAAATTGTAACGCCCGACTGGAAATGTACACACTTCCTTTGCAAAATAATCAAACCCCTTCAGATTTCACACAAAATTTCATGTGTTTTTTTTTTTGGGAGGGGTGGGGGGATTAGGTGAACAAAACAAAGTAAAACAAAAAATAATAATTGTGTTTTATTTTAGTCTGCTGTGGAAGAAAATTGACTCTACCCTGAACAGACATGGTGAAACATATTGATGGCAGCATTATGCTGTGGGGGAGATTTTTTTTTTTTTGATTTTTTTTTTTTCTCTGCAAAAACAGAGAACGTGATGATCTTTATTGATGTGTTCATGGAACAAATATGTTAAAAATAACATTTCCGGTAATACTGTCAATTTAAGTGAAATTTATCGAGACAACAATAAATCAAAATTCTTCATGATTGATAGCCGATACGATAAAAGTCAACACCTATTGCAAAGAATACAGCTTTTATTTTTCCAGCTACAAAAGCACTTAACACTTTTCAGTTTATTTGTAAAGAAAAAAGTTTCCCTACCATGTATCTTTTGTTTCCTTGTCAATAATCCAATAGTTTGTGTTGAACAATCATACAAACTCCCAATAAAATGACTCTGTAGCTGTGAAATGTTGGGCTAATCGGGTCAAATTAGGGCTGGGGGATATGAGGAAAACCTAATATCCTGATATATTTTTGCTATATCACGATACACGATATATATCACGATATTCTTACATGAGCTCCAATGTTATTTTAAACTAGACTAGGGCTGAAACAATTCCTCGAGTGATTCAAGTACCTCGATTATTAAAATTCCTCGAGGAAAATTTATACATCGAGTATACTCGATACATCGCCCAGCCATATGTCAAATCCAGCTTGTTTTGCAGCACTGCTGCTTATTTTCCTTGTATAATATTCTCTAAAATGGCAGTGCACATTTGCTTTTTTTCTAGCTCAAAAATCATATTTCAGCTTGTGACTTCTGCGAGCCCGCCTCCATTGAGACAGCTGCTGGCATCGGTCCAGGCAAGTGATGGCAGCCCTGGGGGAGACTAGCAAGCCTGCGTTCTCCTTTCTCCTCTGTAAAAGTAAGAGCGCAACAAGGGGAGTTATCAAGTGTCATAAAAATGCAGCAGAGAGAGAAAAAAAAAAAGAACAGAAGGAAAGGAGGCTGAGATTCCAGGAAGGGAAGGCTGTTATCTGCAAAATGTTGTCTTCGCATTGTCTTGCTTGTTTAACCGAGACCGGCGGAGACTTTTGACTGAAGAATCCGCCTGGTGGCATTCCTGTGGCTGTTGACGTCAGGAGGGTTTCTGGCCTTTCGCTGTAGACTCACAATGAAAGCAGTGGACGTGTGTGCTGTTCTGTAAAAATGTCTGATTGTGGTTGAGCAAACAATGCCTTTTTCTTCCCTTTTTTTTTAAACTTAATGAGAGGGTTTGTTTATGTTGTGGTTGATCGTTTGCACTTCTACTGTTTCAGAGGGTTTTGAAGCGCTGCTGGGGGAATGTATGTGGGGTTTCAGATGAGCTCATGGAAGGAAGCTGACCTGGTTTAGAATCCTCTGGTTTTTCCCAAAGAAGCCATCCAAAGAATGAACAAGATATTGCTTTTGCGTGCGCCACATTTATGCATTCGAAATGTTTGCATCAAACCTGTGTGGATGTGGGGGAACATTTCTGAATCGGCTCACGTAACCTCGTTTTTTTTTTTTTTTGGTTGTTTTTCTCCCTTTCAAAGATAGAGCAGTTTGAAGAGAAACAAGCAGCAGGAACAACATCCTCCTTCCGCATCATGAAACCAGACAGTCGCCTTGAGCCGACATACTCATTGCTAAACTGCACATATACACAAAAACACAGTGCGGTCTCAACATTTGGTTTGGTTTGCTTCGGATCGTCTCTCAGCATGTGGGCTAAAGGTCACTCTCCCGCTTTCCGGCTCTGCCAGGAATTTTTATTTTCTTTTTCTCTCTCTCCTCTTCTTCTTGCTCTCTCTCGTCTCTCTCTTGACTGCAGTTCAGTCAGTGCCTTTGTGGCAAGGGCAGGGCAAGACGGTGGCCACTTTGATAAATGCCCAGAAACGGTGACTAAATTTAGGCTCTTGCTGTCTTAGAGAGCTGCAACAGTGTTCAATCACTTCAGATATTTGGCAGAATAAGCAGAAATGTTGGATGTTGTTTTCCTTTTTAACGTTTGCAATTAATCTGCTTGAACCTACACCGGAGAGCCTAATGCTTAAATTAAAAAAAGAAAATATTTACTCTGTAACAAAAGTGCAACAAATCACAGTTTTTAATTCTATTTTTGTTCAAAGCTAACTTTTGTACGGTAATCAATACAGAATTTTGGTGATAGTATGTATTTGTAACATAAACTTCAGTAGAATATTACATAGAATTGAATAAAAAAATCAAATAAACACCCATTTAAATGAGTATGTTTGGCTTTAGGGACCCCAAACACCTGAGAACAGATCAAATCTGCTAATACTCACAGTAAAAGACATCTTTCTTAACGGGGATCTTGGGCCACATTAAGAAAGCCTGATTTACAGCCAATCAGTGCAAAGAAAAGCAAATATTGCTCCTGGATTGGCTGCTTTGAGGTTATATGTGTCTTACGCCAGCTGGTTTTCAGTGTGCAGCAGCAGGTATGGGAGGGGCTGTCTGCTTTGTTATGCTACATTACTTAGTGAAAACTCCTGTCGCTCCGGTACTTTCTGACATTTAGATTTGTTTGACATTTTGGGTTTGGGTTTTTTCGACTGACAAACGGTTTAGTGTGTGATTGATTTAATAATTTCTCCATTGATTTTTTTTCCTACTGAAAAGGAATGGAATCAGCTAGGGCTGAAACGATGAATCGATTGTTAAAAGAATCGCCAACTGATTCAGTCATTGATTAATCGTTTGCTGGAGTGTACAGACTCAAAAACAGGTCATTTGCAGAAAGAACAACACAGTAATTGAGCCAGAACTGTACAAAAAGTAATATATAGGTTTTACGTTTAAGACAAAAAAAGTTTGTAAATATTCTTTAAGCTAAAGATGCATCTTTTACCATAAGTGACCAAGCGAAAGCTAAAGAAATGGTGTTCTTGCATTTATGTCAAAACAGTGTTATTTAAAAAAAATAATAATTTATTTGCATATTTTAATGTATTTCTAACATTGTACCAAAAGATTTCAATGATTAAATAAAATCTCTGCAGATTGTGCCAATCTTTATCCAATTAATCGTCAGAATAATCAGTTACTGAGACAATTGTCGTTTGTGCCTAGGATCAACATCTTTTTGTCTGAGTGAAATATAAAAATACTTCTAATCACTAAACCACCTTCTCTTGCACTTCATACACCTGCACATGTATCATTATCCCCGAGTAGATCCTGAACGTAGATCCCTGAGCAGACCCGCTACCCGCCTGCCGTACCAAAGACAGTTTTCTTCCCGACCAGGAGCCGCCATAGTACTGTTGTGGTTGACGCAGCGTCCTCATTTCCCCCTGGGTTGGTTCTTGTTTAGAAGTGAGTCATCAACTCTGCACAGAGAGTGAGTGGCGGGGATGAGGGCGGTGGTGGAATGAGGAGGGGAGGGGGGTTCACTCAAGGTTCAGATCTTCGTTGTCGTTTCATGTCATCTCTTTCCTCTCAACCCTCTCCCCTCCTTCCCGTCCCAGTCCAGTATTGGTTTGCAGTCTGTCGCTTGATCATCAGCATCTGATTCTGCGCGGTTAGTTTGTGTGTGGTGTGACATGGGTTTTTGTTTTTTTTTTTTTTGTTTTTTTTTTTTGCCCTGCGGCTTCTGATACTTTCAGTGTGTAAATATGGCTTATTTTTCGGTTCAGATATTTTGCATATCACCATCATCTGGTTTTCATCAGGTTTTAAAATTAGCAGGGTTCCTAGGCAGTCTGGAAACAAATGAAATCTGGTGGAGCTGTTTTCCCAGATAAGTATGAAAAACATAAGTGCTTGGGAAAAATATTTCCTTATAACCGTAGAAGCGTCCTTCCCTCTATCATTCCTTCCTCACGTCCTCTTTGCCCTTCCTTCCCTGTAGCTGTAAAGGCGTAACCTGAAATGTTAGACTTGTGTAAATCTTTAACATCCCCTTCAGGGGAGTTTTGGACCATTCTTTGCAGTTTTGATTCTGTTCATTAAGTTAATATTTTGTTATGATTGGGCTATGGTAACAACATGATTTATATTTTTATTCTCCTTTGGTTGTAGATTATTTGAGGATATAGAGTAGTTATTGTTCGACTTAATAATTGTTGGTCGTCATGGTCCTGAGGCAGCAAAACGAGTCCAAGAAATCCACTCTTTCATAGTTGGTGTAGTTTTATCTAGTTTTCTCTGTAAAACATGCTTTATAAAGGACATTCAAAAACGTCTTGTGCATTTTTTTTTTTCAGATGCACCTTTGGGGAATGTAAGAGATGGCTTGTTCTTTTTTAGAAAAAAAAAACTTCTTGGTGGAGACTGTAAACGAAGAAAAAGCCTCCAGTTGCTTTTATTTTCTCCGAGGGCTACATGATCTAATCTCTGGGTAAAAGCATAGTAATGACAAGATGAGAGGTTTAAATGTTTTACCTAATTTGCTGTTTCAGATGCAACTCAAAAATGTTTGGAAAGTGCTCTTCTAAAGCAAAAATGTTCAGCAGAAGTTACTTTTGAAGATCAATGCTGTTGACTTTCAAACACTTTTGAATTCTTCAGATTAGAAAATTCCCGAAACGTCTACTTTTATAAATGTGCTTCTTTTCCCCCTTTTTTGGCTCTGCTCTGATCCTTATTGCTCCTTTTAGAGAGTGTGTACCATATTTTTTTATGATCTCCACTTTCCTCTGCTTTTTATTGTGGGTAATTTGAGAGAAACCCTTATGGAGCCTAGGATCATGGTGGTCAGTTAGTGACTTAACATTTCTTTGCTTTTACTGGATATTTTGTTAATTATACTGGGTGTACAGTTGCTTGCATAAGAACTATCCCTCAAGACTGGACATAGTTTTGTCAAAATAAACACAATCTTTTTAGTGATAAAGTTGATATTATGCAAGAAGAAAGATGAAAGAAGCTTTGTTTTATGTTTGAAATTAATGAAAGATGTGAAGGTGCAAGTAAAGTTACACTTTTCAGCCCGACTTAAAACGAAGTCCCTGTTGGAAGAGAAGTGCTGTTACTCTCCACATTGATGCCATTGTGCTGTTGATTTGTTTTTCTATTTTTACCCAAGGCAAATCAGTTGAAAACTTCTCAACAGCACCATGGCTGAATAGAAAGTGTATTTTCTGAAATCTGACTGGAGCCAGAGGGCATGCTGCACTTTAAAATCATGCAAAACTATTCATGAGGATACTTAAATATAGCAGTGGCACATGGTTTAGGGTAACCAACAAGTACACCTTCTTCTGACGTAGTTTGTTGCGCCTGCGGGCCCGTGTCGGGTATTTTAATCACACCTGTGTGATTAAGTAAGTGAATTATTTTGGAAGTACAACACTCATGGCCTTGAACCTTTTCACATTTTAGTCACTTCACTGCCACATAAATGATAAAATACATGAAGCCTATAAGGTCACTGTTTGAGGAGTTGCAGAGATCCACATCTTGGTTGCAAGAATATGTTGACAGGACAATTTTCAAGCCATAAAAAGTCCAGTTTGCAGTTTCTGCAAATGATGCACAAGATGTCAAACGTGAAAGAAGGTGCTCTGGTGAGGTCAGACCAAAGTTGTACATCTTCCTGAACCCACCAACAGTAAAATCTAGTGGTAGATTCATACAGCTTAGATATTTCTCATCAGCTGGAAGAGGGATGCTGGCAAGAATTCATGGGAGGAAAATAATAGAGCTGAACACCTGCAAGAGGCTGCCCTTGGACTATGGCGTAGATTCACATTCCAGCAAGACCTCAACCCTTAACATCCAGGCAGAGCCACAATGGAATGACTTGCATGAAAGCGTATTTATGTGTTAACATTGCCCAGTTAGTCAAGGCCTAAACCCAAATATAAAGTATTTAAGATATGCAACAAAAGTCTTGAAGCGGAAATTGCAACAAATGTTTCTACTAATCGAAGATGTATGCCATGATGTACTTTCTACGGCTTCACCGATGTTTAAAAAGCCTGACCTCTCCATTTTGATTTTGGCCAATACAGCTTTTGCTTTTTGTTTTGTTACCTGAATAGTCTCTAAATAGCTAAGTTGGCAACAACTGGGTGAAACGGGTGACTGACAGACCAGCCCTCTCTCACGGTAGCATAAAAGGGGGATTTTCACATCTTTGCGGAGGTAGATGAAATTTGTGTATCGGCCAATTGCCAGGCTCCCAAAATTAAGGACACTGCAGCCAATTTATTGGTGCACTGTTATGTTTTCTGTCTGAGACAAAGATTCAATTTAAAATCTTTGTCTCCCGTCATTGTTATACTATACTTTGTGTTGGTTTATCACTCAAAATCCGAATAGAATATATAGACTTTTTCAAGGTGCTATTATTGTTGGTTGTTTCTGTGGAAAATTTATCTAAAGAGTCTTGTTGTGGTAGCTATACACTTTGGGTTTCGCAAAAAAAAAAAAAAAAAGAAATAATTGATGAATAGTGCTGTGTTTATGTGCAAGTGCAGGTTGGCTAAACGGCGCGCACTGGAAATGTCATTACTTTATTTTCAGAGCGTATACGCTGCACGAGCAGTGGAGCTTCTACTTGTTCCAGCCTCGGAGCCAGATTACACTCATTAAAGCGTGGAGTTGGTGTGCAAGTGAGCGTGCGTCTAGAGGTCTTATTGATTGTGTGCCAGGCCAAGATGAGTATTTAAAAAAGTCTGTCCTGAGTGCTCCATATGGAGGGTTGATGTCGGAGAGTGTGGTCAAGAGGAGGAGAGGCGGAGGAAAGGAAAATGAAGGAAGAGAGGAAAGAAGGACGAGGAGACCTTCTCTTTTTTTTTTTCTTCTTCTTCTGGGCTTTGCTGCCTCTGTCATTAAGCTCTCCCATGTCAAAGACAGATGGAGCACTTTGTGTGTGTATGTGCATGCCTTTTGAGTGCAGGGCGACGTGACCCACCCACGTTTGCACACACACACACACACACGCACCATTGATCGCTGCCTTTTATCCTGCCCCTGGTGGGGACGTCTCTGGGCACCTAAGACCTCCGCCATCTGCAGTAACTCAACCTTGAGGGTCTGTCGGCTCATCAGCAGCACCGTACCACATGCAATATATTCAAGGAAAAATTGAGATTCTGATCACTTAATCGTTTTTAAGTCTTGAGAAAAAGGACATTTAACTTTATCTTTTGTGGCACCACGTTGCTGTAACCTTAATGGAGACACACTTGTAGGCCTGGGCAATAGAACAATATCGATCGCGATAGACACAAGATGAATAGGAATAGAAAATGCATCTGATGGACTGTTCAATAAAATCACTGAACTCTGATCCAGAACCTCGTTCAGGTTCTGGATCAGAGAACCTGAATGTGTTACCCTACAGCTAATGTAACACACTAGCTGTAGGGGATGTAGGCAGAGGAAAGGCTTCTCAGAACTTTGGCCCAGCTAAGAAAGGTCAGTGGCATAAACTAACTTATTCGCTATTTGGTTTCCTAGGAACAACTTTTGTGTCACGTAGAGTAACAATTTCTTGTTGCTCCCAACATACTAGGTCGTGCTTAACTCTGTGTGGACTCGATGTCGGATGCAAAGCAGACATCCACAAAGGTAAATCTTTACAACCAAGGATGCATGGTTTTTGTGTCGAACTGACTTGCACAGGAAACTGCTCGTCAAGAAGCTGAGTTCACATCGAACTGTCCATATGCAACACAGTGCTGATAATGTTGAGTCGGTCCAACCAGTCGGAAGTATGCGTAGCGTGATTTCCGCTCTCTGTGAAGCACTAACATTTGTGAGCTGGCTTCTCTGGTGGAGAAGAAATGGGGCTATGCACTCAACTACCTCATCAACCATGCAAGTACCCGTTAGAATTGTGGGAAATTCAGGAATTTGTTATGATAAATGTAGGCAATCGGTATGCTTCACTATGAAATCTCAACTGTTTGCAGACAGTTGGCGACCCACAGCATTTGTACACACAGTACACACGCAGGAGCAGTTTCATGTTTTGACACCGTGCCACATAACTGCTTAAAAATAAAGAAAGATTGGAGTGGAGTGAAAGGAGAAGATGGGTATAACAGCTAAAGAGATGATTGTGGACAAAAGAGGAACGGTCACGTCACTAGCTTGGTAGTGTTTTGGAAATTTAACAACAAACTAATCAATAAGTAACTATCGACTGATATTAAATGCTTATATTGTGATACATTTTTCAGCCATATTGCCCAGACCTAATCCCAAGATCTTTTTAGTCCTGTTCCAGGTGAGCGTTTCGTTTAGTTTTTTTTAAAACTCTCTCCTTTCCATGATAGTTTTGGCCACATTTTCCATGAAAAGCTGCATTTGACACCAGCAAAGATTGAGTTGGTCAATGGTGGAAAGCTGAACAAATTTTCCTTGGTTTGCTCAGACCAAGGGTCAATTGGTCTTGGTTCATCAGATGCATCAACCTCCGCAAACAGCATCTTTGTTCTCAGCTTTGTAGAAATTACATAAAAGTAGATGTAATATGCCTTATGAATTACTGGCAACAATGTTGTAATTTCTTCATTTTCCATCCAAAAGTATCTATCAAGAAATTGGCAAAGGAGAATGGCTCCAACTTGAATGATTGCAATCCTCAGGTCAGCCAGTAGCACCTGAAGCGGAGCGCGGATCACGGTGTTGGCATGGTGAGGGTTCAGCTTTAGGTCACTAATTCTAAAACATTTCATTATTTAAAAAAAAAAAGGTGTTTGCTACTTCCTTTTGTCTGTCACATGCAAATATTCAGCCATGACTTTGCTAAGAGGCAAGATTCTCGCAATATTTGTAGCAGCTCTGCCCTCCTGAGCCCTTGCAGGCTGCTACAAACTGTTGGCACTTGCCAAGGCAGCAGTGCCAAGCGCAGAGCGAGCCTCCAGCTCCAGCAATCTCCCTGTTACTGTCTGGGGGAGTGTCTGTCCACTCCTCCTTTATTTATATCCTTTTCTTTGTCCTCATTTGCACCCTGCTTTTAGAATGTGAATCCAGATTTGACTCGGAATAAAAAGGTATTGATTTTTTTGTGTTTTATTGGGTTTCTTTTTCTTAACGATTAAACTTCTGCTTTTAAGATATGTGTGTGTGGGTGTGTGTGTGTCTGTGTAACACACTAGCTGTAGGCTATACAGAAAAACACTCAGTGCAGCAGAGAAAGTGTGTGTGTGTGTATTATAGGAAAAGCCTGTTTATGCTTGAAGTGTGTTAGAGCTGTGCAGCGGTGTGTGTGTGTGTGTTTGAAGCTGTGACATCAGTATGCAGGTATTTCTCAACAGACTGCCAGGACTAATGCAGCCAATAGGCTCCAATTTCCAAATTTCTTTCACTGACATGCACATTGAGTTGCTTGGTGAGACTTGTTGTTTCCACGTATTTCTTTTTCTTTTTTCTTTTTTTCTCTCTGCTGACTCTGGGAAGCTTTAAAAACACGTAGGAACAGCATCTGAACCTCAGCCTGTTCTTGCCATTCGGATGCTGCAGACTTTTTTTTTGGGGCCGGGTTAGGATGAGTAGGCCCAACAAAGCAAAATTTAATCCATTTAGAGGACTGTAGTTTTTTAACTGAGTGACCCCGGTCGTGTTCCGACTCTGACGTCATATCCGCATCTTGACTGATGTCAGTAACTAACAGGGTTTTTTTTTTTTTTTTTTTTTTTTTTGTCACCTCTGAAAACTAGTCTGTTCAGTTTCAGATTTATGCCTGTGATATTCTTCATCATCTTCTTTGTATTCGTCCGTATTGTCAGGAATGTCATCGTCAGCGAAGTACCATTCAGCTGTTATTCATTATGCTTATCCAAACTCATTTTTAACAAAAGAATAAGTTCATAAACCAACAGCTTATACATGGGTCCTTTTTTTTCCCTAAAAATCTACTAATTATCTTCTGTTGGACTCTAAACTGCAGCACATTTTTTCTCTAATGCGCTGAAGTTATTTAAAGAGGAAAAAAAAAAGAAAAAAAAACAGAAACATGACAGATCAAATCTGGATAGTAAGACCTCAAAGAACATTTTTGCATCTGTGTTTGCCAGGAAGAGCCCAATCGGCTCATCTCTTATATCATAAAATCACTAGTTTTTTCTTTTGGAACATGTCGTATTCATTTATATGCATTCGCTAAGTGAAAACTAGTCAAAATGTGTTGACTTTGATCATATTTACTTTTAGAAATTTTGATCAAACTAGTACTGAAAGCTATTTTGATAAATAAAATTACTTACTACTTTTTAAATTGAACAGGTTAGAACTGCTTTAGCTATGAGGACCTTTTGTTTCACACTTAACCTGCTAAATAGCCATAAACGAGTAGCTTGTTCATTTCATATATTTGTGATTGTGTTGCTCGTTCATGTTGATAATGAGGTGTAGTGCTGCTCAGTGGAGCTAATATCTACTGTCACCCTTCAGGCTGAAACCAGACACCCTTTTTTGTGGCCCTAATCCCACACACCATTCTTCATTTACCGCACACACACCGCTGTCGCACTTTGAGCTACCGTCGAGCTCAGCTGGAATGTATGCAGTGCCATAAAACATATTTATGCTCCTTTCCACTTTGTTTTTCAGGTTGCACCCACAAGCTGCTCCTTATTTTGATTTGTATTGTATATGACGGATCAACACAAAGCAGTGAATAACTGTGAAGCAGAAGGAAAATTGTACATGGGTTTTTACAGAACAATGGACTTTATTTACAGAAGTCAATAGACGTAAAGGGAGCTAAATTCTCTTTCCAGATGTTTATTTGCACATATATATATATATATAACATGTATGCAGTCTGTTAAGAAATACCTGCATACTGATGTCACAGCTTCAAACACACACACACACTGCTGCACAGCTTTAACACACTTCAATATTATATATATATTATATATACGATGTATATAATATAATGTATATATCATTTCCTTTAAGCCTTGTAGTTATGCACCAGATCATGCTGATCTATTATGCAAAATTCAAAAAGGTGCATTGAAGTTTGTGGTTTTTAAAAAAACTGTCTGGTGTCTTTGAGTTGTGGTTGCGTCGCTCAAGGATGCACTCACTCAGCGACCGAGGCTGTTCAAATATGTGTTTGTTTGTTTTTTACATATATATATTTTTCTTCCATGAATCATTACATTTGCAAGTGCTCATTAAAGCAAGATTGAAACATGTAGCAAAACTTAGCTGAGAATTTCAGTGGTCAAATGCATTTCAGCAGAGTTCACAACACTAGGAGAGGTGGTATCAGATTGAACAAGTGAATTGCATAATGAAATAATTTATATTGCTGCTGTTTCACTACATAAACCCTAGTAGTATCTGACTGGTTAATCTCAAACTTGGCTGCAGACTTTCTTTTAAAGATCAAAATAGTTCAGCAGGGCTAGTGCCACTTTTCTAATATAGTGTTAGGATTTCTGAGAGATTTAGTTTTTCTAAGGTGGAGAGATTACATAAATTCATATCATGAGCCGTAAAATAAAAAAATAACAATTCACATGTTTGTTTTTATATTTGTTTGGATAAAAAAAAAAATAATTTCACAAGTGCATCTGCAGTTTTAATAAAATTTTCACATGTACAAATATCAATTTTGGGACATTTTGATTTATTGAATTGTGGCACATTTGGCTTCCCATACCTGCTGTGGTTTGCAGTAATATAGAATACTTTTGTTTTCATTAGGGTAAACTCAAAGTTGGAAGTTATTAATTGGTAAACCTTATTGTTGAGTGCCACAGACGTGACAGCACCCACACGCACACACACAAAAACCCCCCAAAAACCTCAAAATGTCACCAAGGAGGAAGAACCCACACGTGCCTGCTGTAGATATCAAAATGTTGATTCTTGTCAGAGACTTGTCTAACTCAGAACATCTTTTTCCTTCATCTACCACTTGAGTAGTTAAAGGACACGTGGCTGTGTTTACTTTCTGCATGTAGGTTTTTATAGTATTAGTCAGACAGAAAAGCCAAGTTACCGCAGATTATTTGAAGAACCTCGGCTTCAGAGAAACCATTGATTGAGATTTCATCTGCAGACGAGGCTGCTGAGGTCACACTCTCACCTTGAATCACTTCAACCCATCATAAGACGCTATGACACAATAAGTGTTAGAAGCAACTAGAGTCAAATGGGGAGAAGGGTTTTTACCGCTGTGTCCCAATGCCGATGAAGATCAAGGACTTTGTAGTGTTTAGTGAAGTGGAACTGGAGATGATCTAAATGACTTATACAGTCTGGTCTGGATATTACTCTCTGTGGTGATCAGCATGGTAGCATACCTCCTACACACATCTGCATTTTTACGCAAAACAAAATTATTAAAGGCATTCATTGTTTATTTGAAAAAATTCAAA
This sequence comes from Girardinus metallicus, assembly GCA_903067095.1. Taxonomy (NCBI): domain Eukaryota; kingdom Metazoa; phylum Chordata; class Actinopteri; order Cyprinodontiformes; family Poeciliidae; genus Girardinus; species Girardinus metallicus. The sequence continues at coordinate 14,090 of CAEGAE010086725.1, read as the reverse complement.
TCTTTTTTGTTAATTTCTACCTGAATCGAAGGTTAACTGTGAGTAGAGGAGGACAGAGTTGCTCCAGTTGAAACGATACACACACACACACCTTACTTCACAACAGGAAAAGCCCTCTTAATAGACAAAACAAGTATTTTGTATGTTCAGTTTGGGTTTATGTGAATTTGTTGTCTTTTTTTGTTGTTGTTCAGGGATTCCCCCAGTGGATTATAAGCCTGGCGGGCCACCAGGCTTTAATATTGTGCCCCCACCAGGCTAAGCATTGTTTATGTTTAGTTTATTTTAATGTTTGCCCTTTTTTAAGACTTTATAGTTGGTCTTCAGGTATTAATCTTCCAATAACACATAATTATCAAGTGATATTTTCAAATTTCTTGTCAACTTTAAATATTTTTTTAACTCAAAAAATGCATCCAGAAGCCTACCACAGGATTTACAAAGTTTTTTGGGGGAAACCCTGACGTTGATGGCAAAGTTTTACCAGCAAGTACACTTCTAAGTGTAAAAGAAATAATATTTTACTGATAATGAAACTGACCAACTTTGAAGCTGTTGTTCTGATTGTATGGCTTGATTGCTTAGCTGTGACGTGTCGACTGGAAAGGACAAAGTTATCTGATCGTTAGGAACTCAACTGGTTGGTCAACTGACAAGATGGTGTTCCTATTACTTTTTTATTGCCATTTTTATACCACTGCAGTGCTCAGGAACAGTTAATTTATATCTGTAGGATAGGTTAAGAGATTTCTGAGTTATGCTTTGTAAGTTGTCAACCAAGCTCTTTTGGCGTTGCTTGTCAATCCTCACAAGTATGTGGTTATGCCTGTTCATTTAGCTAATTTTCATACCAAATGTTTTCCTTCATGCTTTCCAGTAATATGCTTGGATAGTGCACTCTATGGATCCCTGTCATTCGCAATGACCTTTTGTGTCATAAGCTTTTTTTTTAGTCATGGCTGTCAATGAACCTGTGTTGCACAACTAGTGTGTCAACAGACTTCCCCGTGATTGGTGTAGACACTACGATAACATCCGTGTATAAAAAAGATGCACTTCCTAAAAGTGTTAAATGGAAAAACGTTGGATTGCAATTAAATGATACTATCAGCAGATTCCTGGTAAGTGCTCAGGGTGCAAAATTTTCTCTCTGCTTCCTTGTTGTAAATGTTTTGGTGAAATGGAAACATTTCAAACTCATCAAATGATCCCTTGATTAATAATTTAAAGCTATTCAGTATAAGACACCTGCCAGAGCTACGCCACATGTCTGTTTTGCCATGAATTTTTAAATGTTTTTCATCTACGCATGACAGCAGAGGACATTTGGTGCGTTTTTCTTGTCTTCTAAGGTTTTTATCGTTGTTCCTTCGAACAAGTTAGTATAAAATCAGAGTCTGACTCATAACAGCCATCAGTTCCTCCCACTACCTCCTAAAATGCAATTAACTCTTCCTGTTATCCTACAGAGCTGCGTCCAGACAGTAATGTTCCTCTGATTATTAACAGCATCACTTTGTTTATGCTCTGATTTTGGAGTGAAGAATGAAAATTACATTCAATTCAAATGTGTCTGTTTTTTTTTTTATTCTGTTATATATTGTTCACAATATCCTGGGATAAATAAGTTGCCATAGTAACAAAAGCGCATTTTGTGATAAGTCTGAACTGAAGCTGTTGATATTTGCATGTCCTAAAAACTGAAAGGAGGATTTTGAATTGTTCTGGCCATTTTGAATTCTTTACTAATCCAGCATTTTTTTTTTTATCCAAAATTTGTCCTCATATTTCTACATGACTGGAAGTTTGTCTCTGTTTCCGTCTATATTTCTTGTTTTGCTTTGTTGTAATCAGAGCCTGACTACTACTCACTCTACCTCACTGCCTTTAGGGGAGGGGACGGTTTACCTTGAGTTATCTGAGGTTTCAGCTGTATCTGCGAATGCGACAGCGTGCTGTAGTTCGATGAAACTGTGAAAGAGGGAACAGGTAGAACTTCCAGGCCAGCTGTAAAGTACGGGGGTGGAGGCATCATGATGTGGGGCGTTTCGGTGCAGGAGGAACTGGCATCATGGAGAAAGAAAACTGTGTGGGGAGTATTGAGCAACATGTCAAGACCTCAGCCAGGAAGTTAAAGTTGTGTCACAAAAGGTTCTTGCACTCATCAGTGACCCTAAATATATAGCCATATTAGACACAAAGCGGCTAAAGAACAGCAAAACCATTGCTTCAGGGCTACCATCATGAAACCTTGATACTGGTCCCAAAGAAAATTTCTGAGCAAGATGCGTTTGTTCGCAAGACAGTTGTTACGGCTAAAAACCCATCTCATGTGCACCGGTTCTGTCTGGAGGAATCTTCCCTTTGATTATGCTGGCATTTAATAAATTAAAACGGGCTCTGTAATCCCAGCTGACCATAAAACAAAAACTTTACTCTGATTTTATGTTTTACACTAGGGCTGGAACGATTAATTATGATTAATCGATTATTAAAATAATCATCGCCTAATTTAGTAACGGTACAAATGCTTAAAAAAGGCCATTTGCTGAAAGAACAACATATTCAGAGCAGTAACTAAGCCGAAATTATACAAAATATACAGACATTTTGCATTTAAGATAAAAAAAAAACAATAAATACATGGCATAGTTTTTCATCTTCACGTAGTTCAAAACCACTAAAGGAGTTCAGTGTTTGCATTTTAGGTAATAAAATGTTTGTTTTCTTATTTAAAAATGTTACGTATTTTTGTTGCATAAAAGAGGCTGAAGTGGTTTAATGAAAAATCGACTAATCCTCAGAATAATCGATTACTAAAATATGCAACCTTATTTGACGCGGTCAAGAGAAACATCTTTTATGCAGTGTGTGGCTCTAATGTATTCCTAACTATGATGAGTAAATGTTTTGTTTGGCAGCTGAGTGATCTGCGTCTTTCCTCTCCCTTTCTTCTGCTTCTTGGAATCAGTGCCTTGATATGAGGAGATGCAGGAAACAGTTCAACGTTTTCCGCGAACGACTGTCAGGTTTATTTTTCTGCCGGATTCCTAATGTCGACAGCTCGTGCAATGAGGCTTTTTTTTTTTGTTAAGGAGACAAAAGCCGAGGCTCTATAACCCGCTGTTCGACGAAGTTAGCAGTGAGACGTTGCTGCATGTTTGAGGCGCCTGGAGAAGTGCTGATGCAACAGTGAGAATGTCTTGCCCCTGACATCTGCAGCTCTACCTTTTTGTGGTTTCCTGCGTTTGGGCTTCTTCTGTTTTTTGGTGTTTTGTGTTTCGACTTGATGTGCTAAAGTCAGTTTGTGGAGGTGAAAAGAAGTGTGGACTGTGGTTTTTCACAGAACTGACTAACCAAAAGCGCATGTCACAAGTTGAAAGCCTTAATCTAACTTTATATCTGACCGCCACTATCTTAATGCTCACTATTTTTATTTTTTTGTCATATCACTGAATCATGTCACCTAAACATGGAGGTGGAAACTTGTAATAAAAAAAAAAAATAGCATTCACATAAATATGTTTTCCTCTTCCCTCCCATTTGCGTATTATTCCCTTATTTTGCCTTAAACATCACGCTCCCTGCAGTAATCCCTTCCTCCATCATTCGGAGCGTGCAGTAGGTGCTGTGATGTTCAGAAGAGAGCTGAAGGAAGATAAGAGAGCCGTCTGGAATCTATTAGCCAGTGGAAGCATCAGCGCTACACTGTGGGAACCTTATTGATTGTCCTCCCTTATAATCATTCTACCTCTTTTCCCATCATCTGACTCAGGCACAAGTCATATCTGTTTCTCTCGTCCTGCTTTCCTCTATTGCCTTTTTTTTTTCTTTTCCCCTGCTCGCTCTTTTTTGCTATTTGGCTCACTTTCTTAATATAAATCTCACGGCAGCTGTGCTTGATTACCCGTAGGTGTTCCATACTTGGATCGGCTGTTTTTCCAAATCAAGTCTCAAGCTTTTAATGGACAAGTTCAAAGTCGTTTTTTCCCCCCAAAGTTCAGGCTGAAATTACTGGAACTAATATTCTCACTCAGGATGCTTCCCGTCTGGTCTGATTATAACTTCGCGTTGTTGATTTTTAGAGTATTGTTGTCGACACGTAAAACTGCTATTAACTGCTTTGAATAATTTTTAGAATAAAATGTAATATTTACCCATCTGCCACTGTGGATATGCATTCATATTCAAAGAACAGTAGTAGATATGGGCTCCTCTCTTATTTAACTTGAATGTTATGAATCAATGAGAAGCTTGCAAATCCTTGACATCACCTTGGCTTTCATAATTTGTTAAAATACATTCTCACGTTTGTCTATATTATTCTACAGAAAGCAACATAAACTGACCTGGAATAAAAAAATAAACATTTGGTCTCATTTAATGACAGTAGGAAACATAAGCATGTGCATCTTTTTCTTTTAAGTGTTTGTAAATATCTTCTATCATCTGTTAAGAAATCACTGGTTCAGCTTCTGGGATTTTCTACGTCGGCTGACTGAAAGTCCAGGAAATGCACGAGAGAGGCAGGAAAAAATGCAGGAGCATGTCAAAAACCGTAACAGAATGTCTGGAAATCTAGGTTGAGATCTTTGTGTTTTCATTATTTATGAGCAGCTGCACCACTAAGGTCTTAGATGGGCCTGAGCTGTTTATCAAAAAATCAACACGACATCGGTGTGCTCAATTTTTATGTTGCAAAAAGACTGTTTGGGATCATGGATTCATTTGGTGCTTGGCAATGATGCATTCAGTCTTTTGGAGTAACGCTGCAGTTAGTGCTGAACGATGCATCGCCTTCGATGTTCAATATCCAAATGGTTGTTCGGAGCACAATAATTATTGTTTTCCTAAAGTTACAAGGTTGAATTTTTCTCTATAAATGTAATATTTAGCTCCGACTGGACATAACTGACAGTCCAAAAGGTCAGAGTGACGGAAGCACAAATAAGAGCGAAAGCGGAAAGAAAAAAATTGGCATGTATCCCGCCCCCAATATAATCATTGCAATATTTACAAATATTACTGTTTGTAATAATTTTCTAATGTACTGCAGCAGCTGATGCTTGCACAAGACACAAGTGACTGAGAATGCTGGAAGTCTGATATTTCACTGCGATTTTTGAATATTCCAATCGATTTGAATATTTATTTGGAATTATTTTCTTGTCCGTCTAAGATTACGAAACACGAAGAGTCAAGAACCGCAGCTATTTTTAGCTTTGGGGCTAAAATAGTTGTTCACACACACACAAAAAAAAAGTACACTTTGATTTTTGTTTTTGCCTCAAACTATTATCTGCAACTGGCTTTCGATTCGTCTGAGATTTCTTCTGACCCTTTTAGTCAGAAGCAAACAGCCGTGATCAGAATCGAATCCAAACTTACCGACTTGTTTTTTCTGATCGTGGAAGGCGGTTGGTTCGCCTGAAATGAAACGCTGCTAAACATCTGCAGGTGGGACTCGCATTTTTTTTCAACCGACCTCTGCATCTGATGTAGCACAAGCTGTAATTTAACTAAATGAGACAAATAAAATTGTAATTATTCTGTTCATAGGTCATTCATTGACTGATTCATGCTGAACACATGTGCTCTCGGAGCCTAGAGATGGAAGGCAGCCTGTACAGAGGATAAGGCTTCGGTAGATGTCTTGGTTTCACTCTCGTGAACAATCTTTAACGCAGATAAGAAAGTGTTTGTGCTTCTGACATCCAGGGATTCTCCCGTTCGTTTGTTTCCTCTGAATCCTTCTAAATGTACATTTGCTTTTGGCGAACTTCAGAGATTTTGGATTCGGTGAAGTTTCTCTACGCTGATACCATCCACTTTTCTGCCCCGAGGTCTTAAATGAATGAGCCGCCGATCAGCAGAACGTTTGATGTTAACTCTATCAGCGGTTTGGACTTGCTTTCTGCTTCCTGTTGCAGCAGCGCCGAGGTCTTTTGTTTATGTGTTTGTCAGCTTGATTCCGGAAAAAACTACCTGGCCGCAGTTCATGAGTAGTTAGCTCAGAGGTAGAGCCCCGCCACAGGAAAAACCCTGCATGCCTCTCCGCAGCCTCCTCTGACTGCTACTAGTTTCTATTTCGCCTGTGCAAAGTTGGCAATCTTTTTTTTTTTTTTAAGTAAGAGAGGAAAATGGTCAGACAGCTACATGCAAATGGTGTTGGTTATGACATCAGTTTTATTTTTTTGTTTGTTTTACTAGCAAAGAAAGAAAACTCTCTTAACTTTGAGCTGAGATTAATTTTGGTTACATACATGCCCATGTGGTGGAGTCGGTGGTTTGAGTGCTGCATGCAGATTTTCGCTTTAATCCAGTGTTCAACTCTTCATTGACTGGACGTACGTGGCTTTAGTTTAACAAGTATCTTTAAAAAAAAACAAAACAACTAATTGTTGAAGATAAAACTTATATTGGTTCAGGCATGGATTTGTATGCAACTCTTTTGGTCCAAGAAGCTGGAGAAAAAAAAAAACGACCAATTTTCATAGTTTCGTATTTAGAACTACGACGCCTTGCCAAAAAATGTCTCCACAAAAAGCTAAAATAAAAACAACCTTTTATTACAGCACATGTTCACTGTGGTATTGTTTTGAAATGTTTCTGTCACAAGGTTTATTTTCATCCAGCGTTAACCCCACGGATTCTGAATAGGTTGAAGGTCCAGACTCTCTCAGTGTGAGCCTCATGAATTCTGGCGTTGTCATCTTGGAACGTCCCCGTACCATCAGGGAAGACCCTTCAGTGCCAACTGTGCAAAAACGTACCTATTTGTCATTCTTCCTATAATAACACCAATCTAACAAGCTGATATTTAGTCAGGCTTTTTGCTGTCGCCTGTTGAACAGACATACTGCTTGATGTTTGCCGTAAGTAGCTTGGGTCAACGTTACCTTCATAAGAGTGACGGGGCAGGGACTCTGGAGTCCAATTCTTCATTTTCGCAGATCTATGCTTTGGTCTGAGTTTTGCCTGTTTGGTCACAACAACCCCAGAACTATTTTAACTGGTTTCTCAACATCGGTCGTCCTTCGTCCTGATTGGCTTTTCCTTTACATGTCAAATGTGAACTGAAGAAGTTAACGACTGAGAGGAAACGGTAAACCAAGTCAAAGGAAACACAAGCAATGATTTTTGGGAAAATCTTTTGTCCAGCACTGCTTTAGCCATCTGGTTTTAAAACTTTAATGTTGCTGGTGCCGACTTTATCGCCACCTATGGGTGGAGCTTAGATATTTCGGTTTTTGGGATGGCTGAAGGGTCAAAAACATAATCAGTAGGGTTGTCAGACTTCCTTTCTCATGTGATTGTGGTATAGAAGAGGCTCAGATCAGCTCTGCACAGATTAAAGCTAAAACTCAGTTTTGACTTTTTTTTTTTTTTTTTTTGCCAAAATGGATTAACTGTACTCCAGAGACACACTGCAGATTTATTCTTGTGTACTCAAGATAAGCACCAAATTTCTTGATTTTCACTTTGCTCCGTCCATCAGTGTATTTCTAAAGTGCGTAAATCAATAGTTTCCATCTGCTAAAGTTCATCTCAACTCAGAAATGTTACCTGACTTGGCCCCGTTGAGTCGTTTTCATCAGAAGAGTTGAATCCCTCATCCTGTTAGGGGAGATTTACGCCTGTTTGGCATCTTTCAGTAACCCAAAGTGATGAAATGCATCCAGTTCCTCTTGTATCTGTGGGCCCTGTCACATCCTGTGATATCTAATTTACAAAATGCTTAATGTTGACTCAGTTCTTGTGAAACTTATGAACCTTTAAACGAGAATCCCTGTCGTAAATTTATCAAGTGAGACATTTCTGGATTTTTCCAAAAAAGCCAGAAGGCTGCTGGTCTACTTGCTCACCAACAAGTCGCTGAACAGTCGTCAAACATCCAGGCCACCATGGGGCCGTTTAGATGTGCAGATAACCAAGCTAAGTTTGTGGATGCGTCTTCTGAGCACACTAAGATGTTAATCTAATCTTAAACCATCTGCAGCATGTGGCTGAGCTTCATGCATGTTTTTATAACGGTATCCTCTTGTCTTTTTTTTTATTCTAATCAACCTCTCCCCCCTCCGCTCGCTTTGACCTGCTTGCTTCTGCGGAAATGCACTCTGTCAGGGTCAGAGTGGGTGGATTTTGTGTGCATGGAAAGATGCACCGTTTAGTAACGCTGTGTTTACTGTTTGTTTGTTTGCTTGTGGTTAATAACTGACCCACTTATGTTTCTTCTCTCACTTTGTGTCTCTGCAGGAAGTTTGGGGAGCGCCCTCAGCCACAGCGCCTAACAAGGTGAGAAATGTTTTGCCGATTTTGTTTCGTCCCTTACAGTACATAATGTGCGTTAATTCTCGTGTTTTCATATGTTCGTCCATCCGCTTGGAAACTGAAGTCTTTACGTGTAGTCAGAATTTCATATCTAAAGATAGAAAAGCTTAAAGTTCTTCCCCATTTTGACACGTTGCGACCACAAACTTCAAAGTATTCTGTTGGGGTTTTATGTGGTAGACGAACACAAGCTTGGACTGCAACTACCAGTTATTTTAGTAATCGATTAAGCTAATATTCTGATAACTAATCAATTACACAGACAATTAATTGATTATTTTGATGATTAATCGATTAGTCCAACGATTAATCGGTTATGCTGATTAATCCATCGGCTACAAAAATTATTAATCAAATAGAAAATTGGCACATTCTGCAGTTTTCATCACTTAAGCCTTTTTATACAATATTAAAAATACATTAAAAGATGCAAATAAACAAATAATTCAGTTTTTTTTAATGGGAAAATAAACATTTTATTCCCTAAAACTGAGTGACAGCCCTCCTTTAGTGTACACTTGATTATTCTTAGCAAAGGATGCATCGGGCTATAGAGTACAAGATTATGTTCTCGTTAAATGAAACCAAAACTGGACACTAGACATCACCCTGAAACACAGTGTGTCTCTAGGGGAACACGCAGTGATGACACCATTATGCTGTGGGGATTTTTAATTTATTTTTTTCAGTAGAGATCGGAAAGAGTTTATAAAAAGCTGATAGAGACTGGAAAAGACTTTTGGCTGAAGCGGAGGTTCAACTTCTCCAAAAAATTGAAGATGGCTAAATAAAAACAGATGCTTTTGCTTTCAGAATGTGTTTGTGAAAGCCTCTTTTAGCTGCCTCAATTAGACTGCATTTTGTTCCTCATAAGATAAAACTCCAGTAAAATCCATGTGAGGGTGTTAATACTTTTTCGTGGCGCTGAAGTTCTGGTGATGTTGCCGCGTTAGTAAGAACTGCTGTGCATTTCTCGGTGGATTGCCTTCGCAGCATCTTTTGCCATCGGCCATCCTCAGTCTATCCGTAGTTCCCTGTTGTATTACATCACAGTTGCTCCGCTGCCATTGATTATGGCTCTGATCTCCGCTGAGACTTTCCTGTTCATAAGCCTGTGTGGAAATAAGCTTCTTTCTCACAGTTTGTTTGTGGACAGTCGACCTCGAGAGGCTGGACTTCCCCTCCATTCTCAGTCTTCAGCTCTAAAAACGCGAAGCATCGAGTACAACCCCGCTGCAGGTTTTCGGAGCGTTTCGTTTGCCTTCAGTTCGCTGCGAGTCATTCAGCACTCCATGTTGTTGGATGCTGCGGCTCGCTGTAAAGCGCTTGCATGTGTTTCGCTTTTTTGCTTGTCATCTTTGTTATTTGGAACAGGTTATTGGGTTTTGTGTGCGCACATGTGCTCGGCTTTCGCACATGGCTCTCGGCGAGGAAATTGAGGGGTTGCACGTTGCCTGGAACAGCCGAGCTTTGGGTTTTGAGGAAGAAAAAAAAAAAGGGGCCCTAGCACCTTTTGATGTGTCCCCCTCTTTATTTATGTGCTGCCAGTTCCCTGGCTTGCAAGTGGCCGTTGGGTTCATGTGATGGTTTTCTGATGGCCCAAAATATGACAGACGTGGAGCTTGCTTTTTCTCTCTCTTTCTCGCTCTCTCTTCCCTCTAAAACGGTCTGCTGTAAGTGCAGCTTGTGGTTGTACCACTGTGCATCATGATGTTCTGCTCTTTCTTTTTTTTTTTTTTTGTTTTTTTCAATTCCCTATTTCTAAAGGTTTCGCTACATCAATTTTCCACTTTTAAATGTGGTTGGATGACTTTCTGTTTGGCATCAGCCCTGACCTCACAAAGAGTGCATCGTCCCTTTTAGGGGTGTCCGAAATTAGTCCACAGACAGGTTTGAATCTGTAGGTGTGAAGGGGGATCTGAAACACCGGTTCTGTGGAAGGATGCGCAGCTAAGTTGCTTTGGATTGCCTGACAAATCACCCAGTTGTCACAGCAAAAACATGTCAGAATCTTCTTTTTTTGTTGTTGTAGTTACAGTTGAGTATTTCACATCATTACACACATTTTAAAATAAAATATGACCTCAGTACGCACAGAAAGTAGGATTAAATATTAAAAGGAATAAAGCTGTTCAACTACCAATTACTTTAGTTAATCTGTCAATTATTCTGATGATTAATCGGATAAAGAATTTCATTTAATTTATATTTGACCACTTAAACATTTTCTGCACAGTATTAGAAATAAATTGAACAGTGCAAATACAAAACTATTTCATGTCCTTTTTTGAAAAAGGAAAACAAACACCTTTTTGCCTAAAAATTGTATGGGAAAGTAATATATATTGGAATATATTACAATATATTTCAGGCCATACATTGGTGGATATATTTTCCTTTGGTAGAAAAGCCTTTAGGAAAGACTGGCTGATAAAAGTGTGGTGCATTAAGCTCAACTAGCCTCTGTTTGTAATGGCAGTTTTATTTACAGAGACTTCAGTATCCATTCTGTTTGTTTTTTTTTTTTTTGTTTAGGATATTTAAAATGTCTTCCTGTTCCAGTGCTAAATATGTGGTAGTAGCTAAATTTCATTGATATCTGAGAGAGAGTTTGCTGACATTATCATGCCATAACCATTGTATCAATTGAAAATTGTTTCAAAACAACAGCATTATTGTCTATTGGGCGACTGTGGCTCTGTGGGAAGAGTAGTTGTCCTTTGATCAGAAGGTTGTAGGTTCAATTCCAGCTTCCTCCTGTCCCATGTCGATGTGCCCTTGGGCAAGGCACTTAACCTGTGTGAGAGCGAATGGGTGAATGACACTAGTGTAAAGCGCTTTGAGTGGTCAAAAATGATCGGATAAAGCGCTATATAATTCTGTCCATTTTCCATTTATTGCGAACATTTTTTGGAGTATTTATCGTCCAGGCCTGTATAGTAGCCATTTTTTTCCAGGCAGCTAATGGTCAACAGGTGGTGGAGGGGCAGTTCTGTATATCTGCATGCTAATGAAAAAGAAAACTTTGGTCATTACTTGGGCATTTTATGGACAGGATTTGAACCCACTGTAGCTTTTTATGATGAAAAAGCTACAGTGGGTTCGAATCTGTGAGTTTATAAACTGACTAATAATGACTATAACCTGCTGTGCATTATTATTATTATTATTATTGTTAGCAGCAGTAGTTGATTTGACTATGCAATATCAAATGATCCAAAATGCAAGACACGTCGCATGTTTAAAAGTCCGTTTAGCAGCTCGACCTTCGTTTTTCTAGGAAATGTACTCCAGTAGCGCACATTAATCACTCAAATTAATCAAGGGATTATTCAGTACAGTATTAGATTGCCAATACATTGGATAGCTGCAGCACTAATTGCGCCGTACTTGAGCTCAGTCAGTTGGGCAGATGCAGAACGTCACAAGCTGATAGACAAATGTAGAAAAATCTCTATTGCTTTTGAGGTCAGTTGGTATTGAAAATATCACATGTTAAAAATGTTTTACCTTGTTGCTCGGCACAGTTTTTTGCTTAAAAATCCGTTAAGGTTTGGGAGGTTCAATCAGCGGGCTTCAAAGCTAGTTGAGCTTTTTCACTGTGCATGACTGTAAAAGGGTGCCCACTCTCTATGTGTGTGTGTGCGTGTGTGTAGGGACAGGGACAGTCCCACTCTGCTTTAGCTGCTGTTGCAGATGAAAAGCCAGATGCCTTGTCTGCTCCTCTTCATCTCAAGACTTATTTAACTTACCTTTGCTGACACATACACACACCACAGTCCTTCAGTTTTTTGTTTTTTTTTTTGTTGTTTTTTTTACTGGTATGTGTTTGACACTTATTTTTTTTGGTGATCTCACCTCTTATACATTTCCTCTTTTTATTTGTTTTATCTGTTCTCCTTTTCTCTGTTTCCCTTCCCTCTGTTCCCTTCTGCCTCTGCTGGAGTTTCTTCTCTTAGAATAAACATGCAAATTAACTTTAAGCCCCCCCCCAAAAAAAATTACAGCTCTCCTTCGTGTCATTCTGCTATTGCATCAGATTATTTGTGATACTTTCTTTGTTTTTTCCCTTTCTCTGCTCTGACAGACTTAATTTATACTTTCTGGGGGGAGGATAGGAAGGGTTCTTTATAAACAATTTGTGCTTAACTTTCTTAAAAGGCTGGATGCATGTATTTTATTTTGCATGATAAATTTCAAGAACATGTCTTTTTTTTTTTTATGTTTGTCTACACGCTAGTTTTCCACAGGAAGTTGGTTTGTGTGCGCTGGTCACTGTCTCACTTCTCCTTCCGTCTTTTGCGCTAAAGGAGACACAACTTGATGCTCCTACTGAGAGGCGGCCAATCAGATCCCAAAAACACCAGATTTGATCTATTTTTTTTATTTTTTTTTATATATATATATAAATTCTCCTTTCACAGATTTGTTTTCTAGGAATCAAACTTGTAACACCTTTCTGTGGTAAACTCTGCAAATAAATCATTTTTAGTAAAGGTTTTACCTTTTCACTGTGCATACGTTTTGCTGCAAATAAAAGCAACACGTTGGCCAACATATTGACCAACCTTTTCTTCTTGTACCATGTTTTAGCCGATGCTCGTGGACTCAACTGAGAGTCAGCGTCACGGCCCTTCTACGTTTCTATTTTGTGGAACAGAAGCTGCTGCTGTTCCCTCCATGAAGTTGCGATCACAACTGTTGTCATTCGTAAATTTTTCATGGACTTTCAATCTTTACCAGTTAATGCACCTTTTCTGTATATCTTACAGAATTAAAATTTACAGAAAAAACTTAGCATTTTAGCATTTTCCTGTATTTTGTTCTTTTTTGACAAACCAGACTTTTTTTCTTTTTTTTATGTTCTGTTTGATTTGCTTCTCCTGTGCATTCAGTTCATGTTAACTTGAATGACCAATATGAAATTCTCCATTTGCACTAAGCCAACTTCCTCAGAGCAGGATATGATTTGTATTTAGTGTAGGGCTGAAACGATTCCTCGATTGATTCGAGTGTCTCGATTATTAAAATTCCTCGAGAAAAATTTACCTGCCTCGAAGCTTTGTTAATTTATGTTTTATTATTTAGCGCACCGTGTTTCGGCAGGAACATTATTTGCGTTGCACAGAGCTCTCACTTCCGCTTCTGAGTTGTTGACGAAAGCTAAGTTTTAGCGGCATAACGTCCCATCTTTAAGTTTGGCCAGGGGGGATTTTATTGATTTATGATAATGCCCAGGTTTTCATCGTTTTGGGGGACCAAAAGCATCTTTAAAATGACCGGCGATGCCTGGAGTTACGGCAACTGAACACTGGGAAGAGGCTGCGGGAGTATTTATACAGGTGAGCGGATAGACTGAACACGGCGGACGGCTGAGTAGTTGATGGTCCGTAAGTGTAGCTTTACGGACGAACCGCACAATAAATTTCAGATCCCGGTCTGAGCAAACGGGTGGCGGAGCGCATCGTACATGGTAGATGAGTTTCTGAGTGTGACAAGGTGCAGTAAATATCTCGTATTGCTTCCCCTAGGAGGGGCCGTTTAGGACGAAAACTATGTTTTGTCTTTCACACACTACTAAAAACTCATACACACGCACACAAAATATTAAAATTGCACATATATACTAATAAAATGTCATACATATGCAATTTCTCTCTCACACACACAAAATACTAAAATTGCGCATATACACTACAAAAATATCACACGCATACAATTTTTTTCTCACACGCATACATAAAAGACTAAGATTGCAC